>PVIH01029977.1:0-12819 GCA_004025045.1 Sigmodon hispidus
ATGCTCAGACACCCCGCAGCTTCAGACCTGTCTTCCCGCCCCGCCTCTGCTCAGAAGTGCTCCCACCCTCCTTTCCTAACCTGCTCCTTCCACACCAGAGCTAGCACGGACCCTCCCCCTCTACTCACCCGGGCTCCACTTCCTGTTGCTTTCTGAATCCCACCCTGACAAACAGCCCCTGTCCCCGTGGCTCTCAGTAAAAAAAAAAAAAAAAAAAAAAAAAATAAGTAGGCATTGGGCCTGGGACCATGTGCTCCTCTCCTAAATGCCTTCTACGTTCCCCGCATTCTCACCAGCCGAACGGAGCATTGTCTGTCTCCCCATTTGCCCTTGGTCTTTGTCTCTAATGTTTGCAACTTTAGATATGTGTCTGTGGTCCGAGATGGACCTTTCCTCTGATGGGCAACTCTAAGGAAAATGGTGCTCCGCTTCCACCCCATCTCCCTTCCTGGAAAGTCCTTCTCTTTGGCTAACCTCACAGCCACATGTTGCACGAGATAAAGCTAGGAGTTTCCAAATTCTCAAAGACAAACAACAACAAAAACAAAACACCCTGTTAGATGACCTTTTTCCATGGCCTACTACCCTGGTGGGGCAGTTTCCTTTTAAAGTGTCTTCTTGAAATGAGCCCCTGGCAGAGGATGGATTCTGACTGAAGGCCCTCGACTCTGCTGTGCCTGGCAAAGCAGCGACTGGGTGTCTGAGATGTCCTTGGGAAAGCAGCAGGTGGGACACTGTGCATCGCAGGTATCAGTACACAGCAGTCACCAAGAATCACCAACCCCATCCCAAGAGCACTCACTGCCCGCTGAGAGTCCTCCGGGAGCCGCACAGCCCCGGGAACTTCCCTTAGGGAGCCTGGCCAGCATTCGGGGAACTCGGGCTCCCCTGGTTCTCGACGCCTCGCCACGTCGGGCACCGCGGAATGCCCTCCGCCGTGCCAGGACCCGGTGCCCCATAGGGGTCCGGCCGACGGAGAAGAGCGGGTCGGCGGGCGCCCCACAGCCGGAAGGGGCTAGCCTCCCTAGCAGGAAGACCTCCGGCCCGGCTCACCTTCAGGTCGTTCTCTGGAAGGTACTTGCACTGCCGTGCTATCTCTACATACTTGTCCAGATCTCGCGGCGCCATCTTAGGAAGAACAAACCGTGGAGACGGAGGCAGCAGCGGCACCTGTTATAGGGGAGGCAGAGGCAGAGGCACAGGCCGAAGCCGGAACCCTCCTTACGTCACGTCCGTCCCGTGAGTGGCGTCTGTGCACGACGTCAATCTTTACGTCACGTCCGCCCTGTGAGTGGCGCCTGCAAAGCGACTTCAAAACTGTTATGCCCGGTGCCCTCTCAGGCCAAACTCCGGGTCTCTAAGGGAACTTACGCGCTCGTGCATGTGTGCCTTTCTCTGTGTTCCTACAATGAAACCTGTGACTGTATCTTTCAGCGTTCAGATGAAAGGAATTCAAGCCGGCCGGGGACTCAACTGTTTTTCTTGATCATTAACTTGAACTGTGATCTGTGCAGCTCCTTAGGTGAAACTTATAGGCCTTAATTGTGTAACAGTTCCTTGTATTTATTTTTATCCGTTAAAACTGTATTAACTAACATTATTATTTTTAATTACACAGTACACCTTAGGAAGAAATCATGCTCCTAATAATCCACAGGTAAAGCCCAGCAGAATGGGATATTTACATGTTGTTTCCGGTGGACCCGAAAGGACAAGTGACCAGTCACTGATGAGAGGCAAAAAGACAAAGTTTATTACACACAAAGACAAAGTTTACACACGCTTGTGGGCTCAAGGCAACTCGGGAGCCCAAGAACACTGACTGCTGCACCTAGTCAGGGACCCACAAATGCCTCCTTCACCCCAAAAAGAGAACATGGTGTAATTCTTTTTTTTTTTTTTAAAGATTTATTTATTATGTATACAGTATACAAAAGAGGGTACCAGATGTCATTATAGATGGTTGTCAGCCACCATGTAGTTGCTGGGAATTGAACTCAAGACTCTGGAAGAACAGTCAGTGTTCTTAACCTCTGAGCCATCTCTCCAGCCCAGGACAACGTGTAAAAATGGCACTGGAATCTCAGACTGGGATACCATATTTCCTAAAATATGAATGCATATGAATAAGGACCCCAATTTATATAAACATTTTCTTGGACCCCTCTCACTTCAAGGATGGTGTCTGAGGCTTTTCTCTGAACCCCACAACCTGCCAGAGGTCAAATAACCATCCATTCACCCCCAAACTGGATCCTGCTGGAATAAATTGTGCAGGAACCCTTAGAGCATGTGCCAAGTTTCCTATGGGCCTCTCTTTATCCCAACACCGAAAGGAAGCTCTGCATTCTGTTTCTTGCACCCCCATCCCTGGAGCAGGTAGCTGAGGATTTTCTCTATCTCATATACACCCCCTGTCACTGTGGAGAAGCAAATAAGCATACATTAATATTTATAAACCCTCGGAGGGCCTTCCTAGTGCTCTGGGAGCCTAAATAAAAGTTTAAAATTAGAAACTGCAGTGGGAGCTTCTGGTAAGCTATGCTGCATGACTTCCTGTGGCCTCCCATGGAATTTTCGAAAATGTAGTAGCCGCCTGCCTTTAAGAATGGCCAGTATTGCCAAGGCCTAGAAAAATCCTGAGACATCTATGTGGATATATATTATATATTTAATAAAACCTGAATATAGGGAGAGAGCACACAGTCAAAATCCTAGGCAGGACAGCTCAGGAAATTCTTAAACCCTGAATACAAAGATAAACAGCTCAATCAGTCACTCAAACCTTTAATCTCAGCACAGGGGAAGCCAGGAGTGATGACCTCCATCCTTGATCCCACAGCTCCAGAGACAGAACTACTCCTGTTTCTGTGAGTTCAAGGCTACACGCCTTAATCCTTACCTAGATGAGAGAGGGTATATAAGGGCTTGTAGAAATCCAGAGAGAACAGAAGCGACTGGGAGAAACAACTGACATAAATGACCAGGAGCGAGAGTGAGGAAGTTGCAAGACAGCTGCGTGAGAGTTGACTGTGGTGTTTCCTCTCTCTGATATTTCAGCCTTCTCTGCCACCTCCCCCCCCAATATTTGGCTCTGAGTCTCATCCATAATACTACATTTGGTGCCCAACGTGGGGCGCAATTTTCCCCCCTTCCCTGCTTGTCCCCAAAAAACCCTGCTTACTGGCCAGAACAACACATGACCAGAGGAGTAATTATTATTATTAACTGGTTAGGTTGTTGAGCTAACCTCCAGCTTTAGGCAGATCTGGCAACAGGTGTTTCCATTTCACTTCAGTCTGGGTAGGATTTTTCAGACAGTGGCCTCTTTCTCCTGCTGGGTTGCAGGTTCTTTCTCTTTCTGAGCCCCTCCTTGGGCTGCTATCACGCTAGGTATCTGCCCCACTCAACCATTTGAACCTACTCTGACAACTAAATTGGTGAGTACAACAGATTCTTTTAAAAAGAGGGGAATTTGTTTAAGGCAATGGAGGGTGCTTGGTCTTTCTGTGATCTTTCTTTAGACGATTTGGTATTAGAACCAGTAAAGGAAAAGATAATTAAAGTAGATGGTATTACCCTCATAATGCTTATTGTGAATATTTGTTGTTTGACTTCTGTTTTATCATTAAAGAAGTCAATAAATGTGATTGCTAAAAAAGCAGTCTTTAAAAAGTCTATTAAAAAGGATCTCAAAGATATTCATGAGGCTGTGAGGGTGAGAAAGTGATGATGAGCATGTAGGTGAGGATATGCTATGTGTATTTAAGAATTATGGAGGGCAGTGTGTTTTCAGGTAAATGCAAGCAACTGTTTTCAGTCATGCATTCATTCACTAATATGAAATGTAGAAGAAACTACATTTAAACAGACTCACGGTTACAAAAACCTCACCCAAGTACATTGTGATTCATCTGTGAAAGGTTAATTGAATGGTGCTTTAATCAGATAAAAGACACTGTGTTTCTTGGTAAAAACCTGTGACTTCTGTGAAGTACTATATTAATGCAGAAATATGGACTCATATTAACAAATGCAACTATGAGTCAATGCTTACTTAACACTTATTTAGAACAATGTGCCTTCCTGTGAATGCATGCAACTATTTTGTCTGGCACATACATTCACTAAAAAGAAATAGCACTTAAACAGAGATGCTGTTACAAAACCTCAACCAGATGCCTTTGAAATCATCTGTGAAAGTTTAAAGGTGCTTTTAATCAGATAAAACACATATCTACCTCTTTGCCCAGCTGTATTGTATCCAGCTTAAGAGTAAAGGCATGATATGGGATTAAAGGCTTTGGTCACCACTACCAGCCTTTCCTCCCCCACCATGGGGAATTAAAAGTGTGTGCCATTGAAGCCCAGCTGTTTGGCCTTGTACTTACAGAAAGCCAGACCTTCCAGATATCCAGAACTCCCGGAGCTGTGTGAGTTACCACTGCTCTGTTTTCCCTGGAACTCCCGGAGCTACCTGTGCCTAGACTGACTGTGGGTTGATCTCTTGATAGTCCAGGTTTTATTAAATATGTAGCATATCACCACACAGAATTCATTGGTAATATGTAGAATGGACACCCTAGAGTGTTCCAGTGGCTGGAATTGGGGAAATATCTGTGGGGTTTTTGTTGCTGTTTTTATCTGGTCAGGATGAGTAGAAGCAAAAATCTTACTATATATTTTGGTCTTGAGACATTTTGGGATATGGGAAGTTAAATTCAATTAACATGGAAATAGTGATTAGAAACTCATAAACAAACTCCAAAAATAGGTGACTTTCATACTCTGTTCCTGACTTTTCCCTTAGTGTTCCATAATGATCACATTACACATAGCTTGAGTTGAGTTTTATAGTAGTTAGCCTTCTACCTTGATACTTTTATTGACTTTCAGTGCATAATGCATGTATTGAATTGACTATAAAAATATAAAAAGAAAAGTCAGCTTTAAGCTCTTCACAGAATTCTGAACATAACAATATCTTAGAGGAAAAGATTTCACCAAATAGGTGTGGTTTCTCACAACTTTAATCTCAGCATACAAAGACAGAATCAAGAGAATTTGGGAGTTCAAGGCCAGCCTGGTCTACATAATGAGTTTTAGTACAATCAGAGATACATAATGAGATCCTGTCTCAAACAAAGAAAAAATCAAGAAGCAAACAAATTAAAAGAAAAACTAATTCAAATGGCAATTAGAAATATCTAAACTATTAAAGCAATTCAATTCCTTGTAGCAGTTTAAAATTGCTTCTTTTTATGTCATTCCAGATTTCCTATGTTATGAATTTTTTGACTTATTATTTTCTTTGATGAATTTATTTGCTCTTTTTATTTTCCACCCCAGAGATTCTTCCTTTTATCTCTTGCATTCTGTTAGTTATACTTGAATCCATAGTTTCTGTTCCTTTACTCAGATTGTCTCTTTCTAGCATTTCCTCATTTTATGTCATCTTTATTGCTTCTACTGCAGCTTTTATGTATTGAACTGATTCCTTTACCTGTTTGATTGCTTTGCCTCAGTTCTTTAGTCTTTAAGAGATTTATAGTTTTCTCTTAATTTTTGTTTGTCTTTCCTTCTATTTCTTTAAGGGTATTTTTTATTTCTCCCTTGATTTTCTCTTTAAGGGCTTTTTATCATCTTCATAAAGTTATTTTTTTAAGGTCATTTTCCTCTGGTACTTCTATATTTGAATGTTCAGGTCTTTCTATTTTAGAACCACTAATTTCTAGTGGTACTATATTGTTCTTTATGTTATTGAACATATTTTTGCACTGGCATCTACCCAACCTTGTCCAATTGTTACAAGTGTTGCTTGTGTTTCAGGGAGCTAGTCTTGGTCCAATAGGTGTTCTTGGTGCAATTGGTGCTCTGCAGCTGGATCTCTTGTGGTGGAGATCTCCAGAGTCTGTGTTTCAGCAAGATGCTGAAATTGGGAAGATGAGTGGGTTTGGAGAATAGAGTGGGGCTTATAGGCTAGAAGTTTCAATGAGGGTAGTGATAGTCAAGCTTGCATGCAGGGGTTCTACTAACTTACCTGAAGCAGGAGCTGTGGTGGGTTGGGGGCTACAGTTTATGCCCTGTTGCTTGCCTGGACCTGGAGGCTGGCCTAGCTGAGGAGATAGAAATAGCAAAACTCCCCTCTTGTAATGGTGCTTTCCAGAGTCTGTGTCTCAGGAAGCAGCTGAGGTTTGGGAGATGGGTGGGTTTGGGGAATGGAGTGGTGCTTATAGGTTAGAGGTCCCCCTTAGGGAGAGTGATAGTCAGGCTTGTAAGCAGGTGTCCTGCTTATTTACCAGCAGCTGAAGCTGTGGAGGGCTTGGGGGGGCACAGTTTGTGCCCTGTTGCCCAGATCTAGAAGCTGGCCTGATAGGCTGAGAGGAGGGAAATTTACCTTTTCTCTAATGTTTATGGCTGAGTGATATCTCCAGACCACTGTCTAATTTTGTTATAACATAATTATTAACATAATGAAATTTCACATTATGAACCCTAATTTCACTTACCTCCCAGTCTCTCCATATCTGTTCTCAGTCTGAAGTATGTTCCCCCAGACCCAAATTAATTAAAAAATAAAATAAAACAAAGAAACAAGCAAAAAACCTTCTTTACTTCTCAGTCTTTACAATACCTCTTCATTCATTCTAGTGGCATTTGGAGATGCAGTATATCATTAGACATACATTTTTTTTTTTTTACAATCAGCACCACCCAAAAATGTTCATTGCAATGCATTATTGGTCTGGTTCAAGGCCTGTAGCATACTATCATCACTGAAACTCTTGGAAATCCTGCTGTTGCCCCAAGTTATAGAGATCCTGATGTTATTATTCTGCAGGGCCAGTCCCTTCATGAACTCCAGCAAGTCATGGATAAGGTAGATGTTAGGGTAGGCCACACCAAGGCACAAGATGTGGGTCTGGGTGGTAGCTGAGCTAGTCACATTGGGAATATACACCTTTGTCAAGAGGCAGAGCCAGATCTCCTAGGCCTATGCCATCAAGGTCAGTTCCCCTACACCTACGGTGAGGGGTGGAACCATCTCTCTTGAATACAGGGGCCAGCTCTCCCGTGGAGGGTAGGACCAGCTATCATTTTGTAATGTCCAGTGTAATGTCCCTATGGACAGTTAAACCAAAGTCAGTGAGGGCAGGCTTTCTCAGCATGAACCTTGGATTTCAACACACATGGTTCCTATGATGTCCTGTGGTAACAGGAGCCACAGACATAATCACAGACTCCAGCTACAGCATGAGTACTGACCCAGATATTGCCCTTTGCAACAGCTCAGGCCAGGACTGTACCATGGCCTCTGTGGCAGCACAGGTCACTCAGATAAGTATGGCTCTCTTAGCAGCAAAGTCCCCAGATACCATCATGGTCTCAATTCAGACCCTGGGCTGCTCTTGGGCCCTGGACCCAGGCATGGCTCTTAGTAGCAGCCTGGGTTCAGATGCCCCTAGTGACGCCATGTCTTTCAGACACCAACACAGGTTTTGGCCTGGACTTCTGGACATACTCTGCTATAGTATCAAGGAGCCATGGAGATAAACACAGCCTCTGGCTAAAGTAGGATCGCAGACCCAAATATGGCCTTCAGCTACATACCAGGCACAGTCACCATGAAATCTTGTAGCAGTGCAGGTCAATTAGATCTTTATGGCCCTGACTGCAAAATGACCCTCAGGTGTTGTCCTGGACCCCAAGTATTTTCACAGTCATTGGTGGCAACCGGAGTTACAGATATCAACCCAGACCTGGCTGCAGCAGTGCCATGGACTCAGACATGGCCCTATACTGCAGCCCTGTCTCAGATATCAATATGGCCCTAGGTGGCAGCACAGGCCATACAGATTAGCATGACACCAACAAGGACTCAGGTGTCCAACCAGACTCTGGGCATCCCTGTGGCCTTGGTAGCATCATAGGTAATGAATGTCAACACAGACTCCAGCTATGATCAGACATGGATCCGAACATAGCTATAGGAGCATTCCAGGTCCAGACATCACCCTGATTCTAGGTAGCAAACAGGCTGCCAACATCAGCCCCATTGCCTTCAATTCTTCAGATCGGTTTCTTAACACAGCACACAAACCATTCATTCTGCCTGTATTTCTCTTCAATTTCACCACCTTGTAATTGCTCATCATAATGGAACCTACCCACTTGGCAACATATGGCACCAGGTGAGCCTTTGGAGCCTTCAGGAAGCCCAGACTATGAACATGTGTCTAATTTTTAACATAAAGATATAGAGGATTAACTGAGGCAATGATGAACTTAAAAGTGAATATATAACACAATTCAAATCATGATAATATCAATAACATAATATGTATATAACACATATTATAAGTAAGTGTTTAAATGAGATAATCGTAGTGCACATAATTGTTTCATATCTTTAATATCTTAAATTCATTTAAGATCTGATTTTTTCTAAAGTAATAAGGGAAAACACTACATTTATGAGTCCCCATAAACAATTAGGACGTTTTAGAGTTAAAAGAAAATTAGAGTGGAAAATGGACTCTGCTCACTTAAAACTATCTATTCTACCTGGATCAGTCCTTTGGAAACAGAAGGAAAAAAATGCTTTGGTTTTTTTATGTCCTCTACGTTAAAGCAAAGTCCTTGAGCTTTATCTTTTGCTGTCAGGGGAAGAGTAGAAGATGCTCAGTTGCTTCTCCGTAGTGGGAAACTAAGTCTGGGGCTCCTCTTTTGGGATACTGAAATTGCTCCCTCCTTAGTATTGCTTGCTCTAATTTCAGAATAAACTTAAAGCTTTTCTGGAGTTACACTAGGGCCCTGGGGTCTCCACTGTGGCTGGTTGCACTGAAATGAAGCTGTTGTGCTGAAACTCACAGCCAGAGATTTGCTTTCTCTGTGGCAAATGGTTTTGGTGTATGAATCGCTCTTCTTCCCACTACCTTTAGTTTTATCAACTGAACGCTTATTCTACTCAAGGAGCTCTATGATAGAGGGACATAGTAACCATTTTCTTTCAGGCCAGGTCGAAGAGTCTGCGTAGGAATAGGTCAAATTGGTCACCACCTGAGAAACGTGATGCAGACAGCGAGTTATTCAGCACTGCCACAGAGACAGCTGGAGGCTGTCTTGCAACAGTGCTTCAGGAGTATAAAGCAACAGGGTTGTAACCTGAGCCAAAGCTATTTTCACTGCCCACACAACCTAGCTCGAGGTAGGAAACCACGGTCTCCACGAGCTGCCCCAGCCTCCATTTCCCTTGAAAGTATCTCCATTGGAACACTTGAGATGACCGATTTGAACTTCTAAAATAAAAGCGTGTGTGTGTGTGTGTGTGTGTGTGTGTGTGTGTGTGTGTGTGTGTGTGTAGGGACCCTAGTGCCCCATGTCAGGATTTCAGTTTTCTACAGAGGGAAATCTCTTCCCCCAGCTCCATGCACCTCACCCTACTGTCAGCCCTGGGCGTGTTTGCTATCCATCTGCTTTTACAGAGACCAAGGGACATGACATTTAAGCTTGGGGACCTTTGGGCCTAGGAAACCACTATTATGAGCTCCCTCATGGTGGCATGGAAAGAGGGCGGGAAGGCTCGGAGAGAACGGCAGCAAAGTGGCCTAGCTGGTCCTGAGAAGTGGCGACCAGAAAGGCAGAGGAGTATGCTGGCAACACGTGATACCGGTGGAGGCTGGGGGCAGGGGTGGGGGGAGGGGCAAAGGGATAAAGGAAGCTGGAGGGAGGTGCACCACTACTAGAGGTGGCGGAGGACGGAGGACGCGGTTCCTGTAGGTAGAGACTTAAGGTGGAGGAGCTGTTGCACCCGGATTTCTTCCGCCCTGGAGCAGGAATGATGCACTTGGGCGGGCGCTGAGGCTACGCAGGGGAGACCAGCAGCTGCAGAGGGGGGAGACCAGCAGCTGCAGAGGTGGTGGCGGTCTTTTCTTGGTTTCCAACTCATCCTCGGTGGCACCGCGTAGCCTGGGCCCCTAGGAGCTGCGGCGAGCCAACTTCCCGCCATGAGCAGCTGGCTGGCAGGGCTCAACAGCCCCAGAGACTCCGTTTTGGGCAAGCGCGAGCGCAGCGCCAAGCGTCCCCGAAGCGCCTGACGCTGCCATCGCCGGTCCCACCACCTCCACCGCCACCGCAGCATCCGGCCGTCACCTCCGCCTCGGCTGCTGCAGCATCTCCAGCAGCATGTCTCGAAGGAAGATTTCATCCGAGTCCTTTAGTTCTCTGGGCTCTGACTACCTGGAGACCAGTCCAGAGGAGGAAGGGGAATGCCCTCTGTCCAAGCTCTGCTGGAATGGCAGCCGGAGCCCGCCAGGGCCACTGGGCTCCAGAGACGAAGCCAAGGCTGCTACCCCTGCCCCCTCTGCCTCTGCCACTGCTGCAGCTGCTGTGTTCAAGAGGGCACAGCGCCGCCAGAGGGTCAACTTGGACTCCCTAGGCGAAAGCATCAACCTCCTGACGGCGCCTTCGGTGAGCTGGGGACAGAGGGAATCGAGCTTCAGCAGAGGACAGGGATGGGCAAAGTTGGAGCAGGGCTATCAGGAGGCTCAGAGAGCTCCCAGCCACTGGGGGGCGACCAGGCCTCATCCTGGTAGGCCTAGGGTTCCTAGTGGCCCCCAGGGAGACACAACCCTCTGGGCTTAGGCAGAAGAATAATACTGCGAAGGAAGGGGACCCCATTCTTTCTGAGGTCTGGCTGCCAAGCTCCAGTCTTAAAATGAAACTATACCACTATGCCTGTCATGGTCTCAGGTCTCCTTCAGGACAGCCGGACACCTGTTTTTTGTTTTGTTTTGTTTTTGTTTTTTAACTTCCAAACTTTTCCAGGCTATGGTCTGGCAGATCCATTTTCCTTTTCCAGTGCCCAGTATTCCTATGCCCCGCCCTCCCATGGAAGCCCTTACTCTATTTCCCATACTCTCTTGGTCCTAGTTGTGACCTTCTGGGGAGTCTCTGAATTCCACAAGCTTTTTGCAGTCTCTGCTGCCGCCTTTCTCAGGTTTAGAAGTGCTATCAGATATTTTCCTGAGTTTTTCCTACGTGCAAACCTGTAAACCTACGTTACACACACACACACACACAGCCTTCCTGATGTCTTCTTTTTTGTGCATTTATTGGCTCATTTTTCTTTTCTGTGTAAATCTGGTGCCTTTTTTTTTGGGGGGGGGGTCTCTTGGTACTTCTTCTACCCTTACATCATCCCTCATTTTCCCATTCTTAGATTCTTCAGTGCTTTCTGCCTTCCTCATATTTGAACCCTCACCTATGCTGATTGAGTGAATAAATGCCTTTGGATGTTTGCTTCAGCGGTTCTCTCTATACACCCCTTGGTTTCAGGCAGTCTTCCATACTGCTGCTTTCTCATTTCTCCTCAGATATTTCAACTAACCCCTTCCTTTCCCCCTCCCCCAGAAATATCAGACCTGTGTTTGGGATTTACTGACTAGGTGAACTTGGGTTTGAAGGAGTCCACTCAATTTCCAGAATTCAAAGAAGATTAAATGTCTTTTTTTTTTTTTTTTTCCCTCCACCTTTGAGCTTTACCTAGGTTTTGGAAGCAAGGACTTTAACTCTCTTTCAATATTGCTCCCTTTTCTTTTTCTGCCTCTATCCCTCAGACTTTAACTTTTTAAGGGTCTTTCAGTGGATCTGAGCACCGATCTTTTTTGGCCACTCCTAGATTTCCCCTTTGAAAGCCTTCTTGGATTCATTTTAGGAGGGGCCTTGGGAAAAGTGAGATGTTGGGTGTCTAAGTGCTTGTACTAGACAATGCCACAGACATCACTGTGATACCTGTATTGGAGAATGGTTGTTTCTTTCATCACTGAAACATCTTTTTAGTGTCCTTCCTTTCTGATGTGTTAATCTTTAACACATGTTTTCAGTGTCCTTTCTTTTTGCTGTGTGTTACTATTTAACATATGTTTCTGTAATCTAGAAAAATACTTTAGAGCAGGTCAGCTGGTTTTTTGTTTTGTTTTGTTATTTATTTATTTTATTTTTCCTGTAAATTTTCCCAGAGAAGATATTCCTGAGAAACATCTAACATTTCAAATTGTTGAACACAATTGTTTAGGAGAAGAATTCAGTAGCTGTATATCTGTAGATTACTATTTATCCACAAAATAGCATTTTTTGCAATGTACCAGTTCTTGAATACAACAGGTCTGGATTACAAACAATAGGTTTTGATTTAACAAGATAATCTAGCTAAAGATACTGATCTTTTGGGAAAGAATTATTCTTGTAACCCAGGATATTTGTGTCTGAGAACCAAAATTTACAGATTTAAAAATCATTGATATTATCTTTGATAATGGCAATTTAGCTTAGATTGTTCTCAACCACTCATTGAGGATTGGAGAAAATAAAATGATGACTGAATTATCTACCATGAGAATGAGATGAAGGAGATAATTTTTGATGGTTTTCTTTGAAAGTTAAAGCTTAGCGACATGTGAAAAGTGTGCACCTAGATAATGGTTTTCAGAATAAGAAATTAAAAATAATTGTGATGCCAAATGATACAGAAGCTTTATGTACTTTACAAGCTAAAATATTTTATTTTGAAAAATGCCTATTGGGGGCTGGAGAGATGGCTCAGCGGTTAAGAGCACCGGCTGCTCTTCCAGAGGACCCGGGTTCGATTCCCAGCACCCACATGGCAGCTGACAACTGTCTGTAGTTCCAGTTCCAGGCAAACACCAAGGCAAATAAATAAATAAAGTTTAAAAAAAAAAAAAAAAAAAAAAAAAAAAAAAAAAAAAAAAAAAAAAAAAAAAAAAAAAAAAAAAAAAAAAAAAAAAAAAAAAAAAAAAA
>PVIH01029978.1:0-12819 GCA_004025045.1 Sigmodon hispidus
GGCTGGGGTGGGGTCAGAGGCGGAGTCAGGGGCTGGGGCGGGGTCAGGGGCTGGGGTCGGGGAGAGGCGGGGTCAACAGTAACTAGAAACCCAGCCCTGGGTAGAAACGCTTAGAGGACAGAAGGGCTGTGGTGACAGGTCCAGCCCCAAGTAAAGGTGCCTAATAGGACCCTGTGTCAGGGCGACTGAAGGAAGGCGGAGGAAGAATATCACACCTGTGTGGGAGTCAGAGCCAGTCTAGTTGCTGAGATGCTGTGTGACCTTGGGCAAGCCACAGCCCCTCTCTGAACTTCAATTGTTTCAGCCTCAAAATAAAGATGATTATTCTTTCCTTGATCCAAGGAATGAAGCAGCTCTAGATAGATCAAAGAGTAGAGACTAGATATTGATTTGGGCAGGACCTAGCTTTGCCCCACCCACCTCCTCCTAGCCTCTGATCATTGGCCGGGCCTCAGTAGCTGTGTCATTGAGCCCAGTTGATTGGGGGAGGCCGGTTCTTTATACAAATGAGGCTAGTTTTTTTTCCGTCCTCCGCAAGGCCCGGCACTCCTGGTTGCTGCTCCCTGTTTGGAGCTGGAGCCTGTGATGTGCTCGCTTATCTAAATGCAGGCAAGTGTGACCTCTATCCCAGAGCCCTGCTGCCTAGACCTGTCCCTGGTCTCCCACCTCACCATAACAGCTGTCTGGCTTTGGGTGAGTCACTCCACCTCTCTGAGCCTCAGCTTGTCCCTCTGTTAAATGGGGAGAAGGCTGCCCATGGATGGGTCCTGTTCCTCTCTACAGACAGGCTCATGATCTTGCATAGACATTTGCCAGCAGCTTCTACTGCAGACCCTGCTATGGGTGTTGAGGCTGCCCTGCCTCTGCCTGAGGGAATCTCCCTCTTGTCCCTGTCTCTATCCACATTACTCCTTCCCAACGCCCCTTGAACCTGTACCTCACCTCAGTCCTTGATCCTGCAATCATCTTAATCCAACAGCAACTTGGCTAATTTCTTGGGCCCATGAACCGCCCAATGGGGAGGCCGGGAGGGTGGTCGCTTCTGCTCCATCACCCGCCCTAATGCATCGTCTGACACTTTCAATTTATTTTTCAATTCCTTCCCCATCAGAAATGACGATTAAATTCCCAGCGTAAATGCTGCTTTACCAAACTGAATTAATCACAGTGAGGAGGGGCCGGCTGTACAGCTCAGCTGAGGAGCAGGCAATATTCACGTGTCCTCACGAGAGTCCCCTCATCTTCACGGAGGTGGGAGACAGGCTCCGGGTCCTCTCTGGATGCCCCCTCATGGAACCACAGCCTTCTGCACCCTGGAGCCTCACCTTGTCCAGAGTCTAAGGAAGAAGGCAGCCTAGGATCACTGCCTGTTAGAGCAAAAT
Source organism: Sigmodon hispidus (assembly GCA_004025045.1). Lineage (NCBI taxonomy): Eukaryota > Metazoa > Chordata > Mammalia > Rodentia > Cricetidae > Sigmodon > Sigmodon hispidus. The sequence goes on from PVIH01029978.1 coordinate 1,383, forward strand.
CAGGGACACAAGGCTGGTTCCTTTTGATTCATCCTCCATTTGCAGGGTGCCTAACCCAAAGTTTGACAGTTTCCAGTCTACATGCAGGGCCACAGTTCCTGCAGGCTTGAAGCTTCAAGCCTGGTGGTTAGCGGCCTTGAACCCATCCCCAGCAAGGTCACCTAGAATCTAGGACCACACAGCAGCCAAGGTTACTTCTCTGTCCTTCCTCTCCCCTGCCCTGTCCAACCACATCCAGCCCCTCACCCTGACCCTCACAGTTGCTCTATACCTTATACCCTGTCCACACCTTGCCTGCTCCCAGCCCTCACACCTAAGCTCAGACACAAACATAGCCACAAGGTCACCCTGCTCTCAGACCTAGCAGCTGGAGTGACAGAGGGCGGCCGTGAACCCTCATGCTGTCTCCCCAGATTTCACCTTCCAGGCTCCACACCTCCAAGACTCTCTGCCCTGCACCCTCTTGTTGTCCTCCCACTGGAAGGCCCATCCTGTCTTGACATCAAATTAGATGTCACCTCCTTAGAGAACCTTCTCTGGCCTCTGGCCTTCAGCCTGTTAGCTTCTTTCCCATGGGCTTCTTTCTCCAATCTTTCTTTTTCCATCAGAGCATGTAATAGGAATTAAAACTGTGATTTTTATTTGTGGTTTTTATTACTGAACAGACTGGTAAACAGTAAAGGGATTATTGACTCAGGTCTGGGAGGTGATACCTTGGTGCTACAGACAATAAATGAATGAATGAGTGAATGAATGAATGGTGAGTAAATAAATGACAAATTCTTCCATCTACCAGGCTAGACTCTAGAGCCAGGAAGAATAAATGGACACAGCCTGGGATCTAGCAGGCTGGCAACCACAAACACAGTGATAGATGAGCTGGGAGGGCAGAGGACACGGAGACCTGGCCATAGCCTCAAGGAGAACATAAAACCTTTAGTAGAAGAAACTGTGCAAAGGCCAGAATTCAAGTGGGAATGATGAGCTGAGTGAGGTGGCCTCTACCATGCTAGAAAGGTTGGCAGAGGGTCAGCGAGACAGCTCAGGGACTCGATACAAAGCCTGGTGGCCTGATTTCAATACCAGATCCCACAGATGGAAGAAGAGAAACTGCCTCCTGCAGGCTGACTTCCACATGTACACTGTGGTACCCTGTACACACACACACACACACACACACATGAAAACAAACAAATGTAATTTAATAAATTTAATAAAAGAAGTATTGGCAAGTCCAGACCTAGAGGTCTCTACAACCGTGGGCTGAGGCTTGATGATGATGATGGTGATGATAAGGAGGGGAGGATCTTGGGAGCATTTTGGGCAGAAGAACATTCAGGTGACAGAGATAGTCAAGATGGAAAGATAGGGGGAGATCACTCCAGTGCTCTAAATGGTGATGTGGTTGGATTCCAGGCAGGGTCCTCCTCAGCTTCTGGGAACACAGAGCCTAAGTGCTCTGTGAACACACCAACCTCCAAACCTGTCCCTAACCTCTGAACCCATCTGCTATAGGTAGAGTACCAGATGGAAAGGAGAAAGACCACAGGATTCATGGTGACAAGAACCTCCCCATGCCACCCCACCACCAGAAATAAGTGACATTAGCACCAGTGACACTTTAGGGACCTCTCCACCCTCCAAAGACAGAGCCAGCCCTTCTTGGCCTCTACACTATCAAGGACAACAGCTGCCAGCAGAAGCACTGGGCAAGGGGTGTACCACTTCCTGGATGACACTTTGTCTCCATTTGACTCCTCACTATTCCTACCTTCATGATTCTGTGGGAAACATGAGCACTAGCTGGAAACATCCTACAGAGGAAGAAACTGATGACAAGGCAGAAAAAAATAGACATCCTCTAAAATGGGACCAAAACGTGGCATGCCAACAAGCTCTCCAGTTAATTCTGTGTCCCAGGGGTGGGGAGCCCTGTAAGGACCAGAAAGTCCCAGGCACTATTCATGATGGGTTATGACCTTAAAAAGCAGCTCCATGCCTCTAAGCCTCAGTTCACCTCCTGGTGCAATGAATGGCTTAGGCTTTTCCAGAACACATATGAAAAGGGTTGAGTGATGATTTTAGTGATGTCTCTCCACTTGCTAGATTCTGACATCCAGAGGGCGGCAACCATGCCACTGTCCATGGTAGCAAAGCTTCCAGCATACTGAAAGAACATAGCTGGTGTCAGATGTTAGTTGAGTGAATAGGTGGATGTTGAGACAAATAGATACATTCCTTTTAGAAGATGACAGAGTGGCTACCTCTGCTGGTGCCACATGGGGTCCCTGTGTGCCCCACCTGCTCCTGCTGAGCCATTCACCATGGTTTAAGGGTTAGCTGCCCAGCTATAGCATCTGGCTTCTCAAGGCCTCTCTGTTGACTAAACTCCACAATGAAGCCCTGTACAGATGCACAGACTGGCAGAGGATAAATGGGTTATATGGGTGGGGGACCCCTTTGCCTCCTGGGGCACCAGACACTAGTTCAAAGCACTGCACCCATGCTCACCCCATCATCTTCAAAGTGACACAGGACAGGTCTTCTATGAGATCCAGAGCCCAGCAATGAGAGGCAACAGGCCCAAGGCCACAGAGAAGCTTTGTGATAAAGTTGAACTGAGTCCTGCTGGGGATCGTGGCTCCATATCTTATAGCCCCAGCATTGCCTGCTCTCACTATCACATCTGGGGACTGCTGCCCCAGCACACACCATCTCAGACTCAGCAGATCAGCCTAGGTCCCACCTGCAGCCTCCTCTCAGGTCTGTAAATGATAATGGTCTTGGACATATCCACAGAAGACATGTCACCCAGCCTGAAGGGAGGAAGTGTGGACAGGTGTTTGAGGTCCTGCAGTTCACAATTCTCTGTTGGCTTCTTCCCCTGCCACCCCACCTCCTACCATCACCTGGATGCAGCAATGGACAGAAGAGACATTGTTCCTTGTGCAGAGTCCACACAACGAGGGGGATAATGACAGTAACATAAATAGCTGGTCACTAGAGCAGGGCTTCTTTGACTGCTTCAGTCAACACCTTTCTCTTCCCAAGAAACTCTCAAGTGACCTGGGTGTATAAGTCTATTAAAATAAGCAATCAGCTGCGGGTGAGAGAGAGAAGGGATTGTAGGATGGGGGGGGGGGTTACCAGGAGAACACAGCCCACAGAATCAGCTAAGCAGGGCTCACAGGGCTCACGGAGACAGAAGCAGCAATCATGGAGCCTGCATGGATCTGCACTGGTGCATATACATTATGGGTGCTAGCTTGATGATCTTGTAGGACCCTTAACAGTGAGAGTGGGGGTATCACCTGCCCTTGGGTTCCTTTCCTCCTGCTGAGTTGTTTTGCCCGACTTTGATATGAGGGCCTGTGCCTAATCTTATTGTAACTTGCTATGCCCCGTTTAGTTGATATTCCTGGGAGGCTTACTTTTTCGAGGAGCAGAATGTATGGTTGGTGGTGGGGGGTGCTGGAAGGAGGGAGGGAAATCTGTGGTCACGATGTATTTGTATGAGGGAAGTATAAAAAATAGGCAAGCAAATTAAACATTTGCTGATAACAAGTCAAAAAGAAATATGATTCTTATGATAAAAGCATTCTTAGTGCACCTATAATTTTACCATTTACTGAAGATAAAAGCAGGTTTGTATGACAGTGATATGGGCATGCACATTTGTTATGTAGAGAGTTATATTTTGGCTGGATATTTGATGCTGCAGGACACAGAGCATGTTCTCTTTAATCGATATTTTGATACTATCATGGTCAACGCTGGGAACATTTTCTATCATTAATTCATAGCACAAAATGGCAGACATGTTTAGGGTCATTTCAGAAATTGTTAGAAATTTTGTCTTCATCTCAAACCATAATTTATTTTGATGACTGTGGTAGTTTGACTATAATTGGTCCCCATAATCTCATAGGGAGTGGCACTATTAGGAGGTGTGGCTTTGTTGAGGAAGTGTGTCACTGTGGGGGCGGGCTTTGAGGTTTTCCTATGCTCAGGAAACCACCCAGTGTGCCAGTTGACTTCCTGTTGCCTGCAAAATGTAGCACTCTCAGTCCAGCACTACATTTGACTGCATACCACCATGCCTCCTGTAAGGATTCCTGGCACTCCTCATAGCTGAGCCAACTCAGCTGAGCTCAAGTGGGATGTACCTTGTATGGAAGCATGCCCTTGGGCGTGGCTGCATAAACCCTGCCAGCACTGTGTGCAGAAGCACCTCCCTGGACGCATGACGCATACAAAGGCATGCCCTAAACGTGACTACTAAACCCATACACACCCCTTCTCTTAAAAGAGATCGAGCATGTTTCGGAGTCTCTCTGTCTCTTGAGCTTCTGTCCGGCTTCTCTGCTTCTGCACCCACCTGGGAACTCTCTTAAATAAACTCTTGTGTGGCCTTGGTAGTGTGTATCTCTTCTCACGCACGAACTCAACACCTCCTGTCATGATGATAATGGACTGAACCTCTGATACTGTAAGCCACCCCAATTAAATGTTTTCTTTATTATTGTTGTTGTGGTCATGGTGTCTTTTCACAACAATAGAAAATCAAACTGAGACAATGATTTTTTAAACCTAAGTCAGCCCCTCAAACAGCAATTATTAGCATTAACATTCTAGTACAATTCAATCCAAAATACACTAATGTGATGCTTGTGGGCTGAGAAATGATGGTAGGAAAATATTGTCTTTGTTTTCTGGAGCTGAACAATATGTTTCTGTAAGGGCAGATGGGTTTTATGTGGATGGTAGGACACACTGCCATTAATAAGAGAATAGTCTCAGATTTGTGTCGGGGCCCATTGATGCTGCATGGTGAGATGGCACGTGCAGCCCAAAGTGCCCATGCTGTGTGTTCAACAAGGCTGCAGTGAAGTCACACAATACAACATGGGAAAGTGTTACCAAAATGTCTCAGGCTCATTATGTGCTTGAACTTGAATTAATTTTTAATTGTTTCATGTCCAGAAACTCTTGTCCCTTACCAAACTTTTCACACCCTCAGAATGAGTCAACTAACCTTTGTAGGGCTGTGACCTATGTTGCAGAAGCTATGAAGTATATGGGTAAACAGGAAAGATAGAGACCATGAACAGTGATGGACAGGGATATACAGGGTAAACAGGAAAGATAGAGACCATGCACAGTGATGGACAGTGATGTAGGAACAGTACGGGGAAGAACACTTGGGAGAGGTGATGTCTGAACTGAGGTGAAGAAGCAAAGCTGTTAAGGCCCTGGGCAGAGTCAAAGCAGTGTGCCCATCACCCTCCAAAGGATCCAGGTAGGATAGCAGTCATAGGTCATCTGTGTTGATGATGTTATCTGGGTTCATGTCAACAGAATCTTAACTCAGATACTCAGCACATTAGAGGTACCACCACCATCTCCGATAACATCAACATTATTTTCGCCATCATTATCATGAATACCATTGTCCTAGTTAGCCTTAACAGTGACACAGCCTAGAGTCACTCAGAGGAAAGCCTCAATTGAGTCATTGCCCAGATTAGACTGGCCCACAGGCATGTAGTAGGGATTATCTTAACTATTAATCGATGTAGGAGGGCCCAGCCCACTAAGGCAGCACCATTCACTAGGTAAGGAACCCTGGGCTTTATAGAAAGGTTATGTAAACTTGAGTCTTGGAGCCAACCAGCAATCATTCCTTCATGGTTTTGGTTGTACTTCCTTGGCTATGAATATGTTCTCTGATTGGAGGTAATGCTTCATGGAATAGCAAGTAGTCCTGCCTTCAAGTTCCTGCTTGAATTCCTGCCCCAACCTTCCTTGATGATGTGCCTCAACCTGTATTCTGAAATAAGCCCATTCCTCTTCTAAATTCATTTTGATCAGAGTATTTTATCACAGCAACAAAAATTAAACTATAAGAACTGTCATCACTATTGTCACCATCAGTACATCATCACCACCACCATCATCAGAACCATCACCACCTTCACCATCAGCATCTTCATCATCACCACATCAGCAGCAGCATCATCATCTCCAGCCTCACCATCATCATCACCTCCTTCAGCATCAGCACCTTCAGCATCATTATCACTATCAACAGCTTCATCATCATCACCACCAGCTTCACCATCAACATCATCCATCACCACCTTTTCAATCATCATCACTATTACCACATTCACCACCATCGTTACTGTCACTGACATCATCACCATCATTATCATTGCCATGACCACCATCATTATCTCCAGCAGCAGCAGCAGCAGCAGCAGCAGCTCTACACTGACAGTTGTCATTCTGAACACAAATGCCTCCCACTCACCTGTTCCCAGGCCTCAGAACCTTCACCCAAGAAGTGTAGAGTTGAACAATGCTCTCCCAATAAAGCTTTCCCACACCAGGTTTCCAGGACCAAGAAGCACTTGAACTTCCAGTGGAAAGGGTTGTACAATATGAGGTCCATCCATTCCACTGACCTCCCACCCATCCCTTTACAAAATCTCCACATGTGCCCCTGAAAGGACTTGGCAGCTCCTGCTGCCAGACCATGTGTTAGGAACCCAAGGAAGAACTAATTAATTATAATTACCCCCTTTTCAGATGTCTGCCATATGACACCAACTCTGGTGACAAAAAGGTCCAGTAATTCTGTTTGAACAGCCCTTTCCAAGCATATGTCTGTCATTTGAGCCACTAGGAAAACAGTTCATTTCTGAGGCCACTGTGTGGAGTGGGCTGGCCAGGCTCAGAGGGAGCCAGAGTGAGGACCACAATATAGAATCTTATCTTTGGAGCTAGAGTGAGTGACACAGCCTGGGATCAGATATGTCTCAGTCTGTGTCTACCCGAGTGCCAGCTTTCAGAGCCTGGGGCAGTTCACTTCAAAGCCCTCTCACCTCTACCCTGGTTTCCTCAGGCTCTGTGAATTCACATTGTGGAGAGGAACCTCAGCAGATCACACCCCCACTCACCCCATCTTTTCTGCCCCATGCCTCAATCACCCGTGGCTCATGGGTCATCTTGTTCCTGATGTTACTCAGCCTGAACCTTTCACAGGGCGAAACCCTGCTTCTCAGTCAGAGCTAATAACAGCATCCAGCTAAGCTGTTCTCCAACATACCCCAGTGGGATCAACTCAGTCCTCACACAGCCCAGAGAGAAAGATGCTGGTCCTAACCTCTCTCTTGCAGGTGATTAAAGTCCCTGACCAAGGTCACTTGGAGAGTTGTAGATCTGATCCTGGTTCCAGGTGGCATTGTTTGGACTGGCTGGAGGTTGTCCCATGGAGCACAGCTTGTGTCTCAATGTCATGCTTGCATCAGTGGCTGCCAGGACTGTAGGAAGCAGGTGCACAAGCTGGGTTCTCATTTGCTCCTGGCTCTTTGGTTCTTTCCTATTGCCCCTCTAGAGCTCCAGTGTCCAAGAGACCCCCTCCACTCTCATGGAGGCACTAGGCTGCCAGAGCTTGGGTTGGTGGCCATCTCACCAATTGAGAAGTGTCTCTGGTGGTCCTTAGGTTTCTTCACAGCTGGAAACCCTAGAACTAGCCTAGAGTTAGTATCCCTGGAGACCAGTAAGAGCATATCCTGCTTTGTATCATATTGCTATGATAAGGGACAGGACCAGAAGCAATCTGGGGAAGAAAGAGTTAATTTTATCTGACAGCTCCCAGTTCATCGTGAGGACAGGAACCCAAACAGGGACAGGAATCTGGAAATAGGAACTGAAGCAGAGGCCCTGGAGGATGCTGCTCACTGGCTTACTTGCTGAAGCTGCTCAGCCTGCTTTCTTATACATCCCAGGACCACCTACCCAAAGTGGCACTGCCCATAGTCAGTCATTAACAAAGAAGATGCTCCCACACACTTGCCTATGGGTCCATCTGATGGTGGAACTTTCTGTTGAAGTTCAGATGTGCTTGTGTCAAGATGACAAAAAAATAAATCTCACCAGGCCAAGGAGGCTGATTAAGAAAGGGAAAGCCTCAATGACATCACTCCTGGCATATTCTATTTGAAAAGTAGCCACAGACCCTTCCCCTCTGGTCTGGAGGGGATCAATCACACTGAATCACCTGATATAAAACATAACTTAAACATTATCCAGAAATCAGTTTTCCCACCTGGCCCACTCTGCTTTCACGGTAGAGGTCTGTTCCCCTTTCATGCTCTCCCATCCCCACACCTTGACCATCTCCTGCTGGACACTTGACCCATGGTGCCCTCCAGCCTCAGCCTCCATTAGTCCTCACTTGCTGAGATCCTGAGAGGCTGCTGCACAATCCTCAAAATGGAGTCAGCTGCCGTATGTAGCTCCTCTCCTTCTCTATCTCACTTAGAGTCTCTGGTCTCTCCAAGGCCCAGACTGTACCTCATGTCAGCTGGCTCTAAAGCCCTCATCCATAGAAAGTGGGTGAGACTTTAGGGCTCTGCTCTGGGGTCCCATACCTAGCTCTGTGTCCTTGCCCAACCCCATCCAGAGCCAAGAACACAGACAGTACAACCCCTGAATGGTCCAGTGATCCTGCCAAGTCTATCACACAGCTGCCTAGAAGCACCTAGAAAGTGGGATGTTGAGTCTGCAGTCTCGGCATTGGGATGATTTCTTAGTTCTGATGTTTGCTGACTACATCAGGCATTCATCACTCTGTCTACAGCCTCTCCATCTCAGCAGGCTTTGACCTGAGTCACAGGATCCAAGCTGTGTGAGTCCCAGCCACTAAGGCCAGACCAGTGACTCTTTACTACAACAACTGTCACTGTTGGTACAGACAGGTCTCATGTGTGGTTCCGTGAGAGGTAAAATATTGCTAATTTGTGTCTTACCTTTCCATTGCCAGATTCGAGTGTTGAAATGTCCCAGAATCCTGAGTCCAAGGTCTGTGAATAAGGTCGAGGTTTGCTGACAGCTAACTTTGTGCCAAGCACATGACCATCATCTCCCTCACTTGGCTGAACATCCAGAGTAGTTACATGGATATATTATTCTCCTTACCCATTAATAAGGAAACTGAGGCAGAAGTTTGGTTTACCCACAAGACAGGAGATGGGCTCTGATTCTCTTACCCTACTTCTGGTTCTGCCCAGCTCCATAGTAACAGGCTTCTGGACAGCATCCTTGGCTGGGGCTGTGCTAAGAGTGACCACAAGAAGGGAAAAGTTGAGTCCAACACACACCTGCCTGCAGTGTGGGTCCTGCTCTGTAGGAGCCCAGGCCTGGAGGAGCCACTAATCAGGGTCACATGTCCTATGGGAGGGAGCCCCGCAGTGCACTCTAAGGATCATCTAGCGCCTGCTCTCTGCTCTGTAAATCTTCAAGGGGCCTTTGGCCAAAGCAATAACATTCCGACCTGAAAAGTTAAAAGGACTTTGAAATTATGAGCCCCGAGCCTGGCTTGAGCCCTGAGTGAGGACAAGTCGACCACGGCCACAGAGAGGAAAATACAGAGAGAGGAGCCAAGCAATTTCCCTTCCACCACAGCCTCGGGATTCCATTAACCTCCCTGCCCAGAGCCACTCCGAGAGGGAGCAGGTGGGAGGGGGCTGCCCAGGCTCCATGGTCACCATGCCCTTGCTGAGTTCCAGCTTCCTCCAACGGTGTTCTTTGTAGTATAGAAACACAGGGGTGGCCCCCAGCCCTACCAAAGTCAAAATAACTGTCATTCTTTGGGGTTTACAGTAGAATGGAATTTTGACAGCATACTCAAAAGTATTCAAAGACTCGGCATCTCAGAACCCAACTCACCCAGCCAGAAGGTTGTGGGGTGAGGTGGGAAAGAGGAGGAGGGTCCTTGCACTAAGAGAATGCCACCATGACATCAGGCTGTATGAAGCCTGTAGGGCATTTTCTTAGTGACTGAGTTGTGCGGGAGGTGGTTGGAAAAGAGCATTATGAGTGGTGCCATCACTGGGCTGGTGATCCTGGGTTCCATAAGAATGCAGGCTGAGTAAGCCATGGAGAGCAAGCCAGTAAGCAGCACCCCTCCACAGCCTCTGCATCAGCTCCTGCCTCCAGGTTCCTGCCCTGTTTGAGTTCCTGTCCTGACTTTCTTAAATAATGAGCAGTGATATGGAAGTATAAGTCAAATAAAGCCTTCCTCCCCAAGTTGCTTTTTGGTCCTGGTGTTTTGCACAGCAATAGAAACTCTAAGACAGGAAGTAGAAGAGAAAGATTGTGTGATGCTCTGGCTTTGTGGGACAGTGGCCTCAGAATACAATGACATTGTCCATCACCCATGGGGCCTCACATCCATTGCTCTTCTCCTGAAAGTGAAAATAAGACATGATGGGAATAAAAGAAAGAGATGAATAAAAAAAGAGATCCCCTTGACAATCATATACAACAGCAGATCCATTTGTACCTCTCAGCACCCACTTGCCATGACACCCCCATACACCTTGAGCTATTCTAACCAGGAAAAACAGGCAAGCTAGGTGGTACAGATGAGACCCACGGGACACTCAGCCCATTTGGTAGACAACTGTTTCCAGTGCTCCCTAGCTGCCCATGTTCACAGTCTACCCTGTAATGGGGTTTGCAGTGAGGCCTGAGCCTTTCTTGCTCTGTAGCCTCAGGTAGCCCTACCTAGCAGTAGGCAACTGGCAGAAGAGACATGTGATGGCAGAAGCAAGGGCTCAGACCACCATCTGTTGTTATTCCTGGCTCAACTGTGCATGGCGAGCTTGGCCTAAGTCAACCCCCTGCTATCCCAGGTGCTTCTGGAGAAGACCATGGCTGTAATAGCAGATGCCATTTATCAATAAGGCCTAGCATTTCAGGAAGTGCCTGAGCCATGAACCACAAGAGTGTGGACATGTATAAGGGAGAGACAGACCACACAGATCTCAGAACCATGGCTGGCCACCTGACCAGAGTGGCAAGCCCAAGCCCCGGAATGACTGAGTGCTTCTGTTCCCACCCCATACGTGACCTATAAGATGTTAGATAGGGCTTCAGGGTGCTGATCCACTGTATTCACAGACTGCAACTTTCTAAAGAGAGTGCTATTTAAACATCCAATCCTTTGTTGACCTTTGGCATCTCTGAGCAATACTACTGGCTGGTACTCCAGTCCTGATAGCCAGGCTCACACACACCTTCAGCATTAATAGCAGCTGCTAGCACCCAGAACATCTCATCTCAACCCTTTCTCGCTGGGGCTCTCTCTTAGGTAATTTTCTATTGCTGTGAAGAGACACCATGACCAAGTCAGTGTATAGAAGAAAGATTTTAATGCAGCTTAGAGTTTTTTTTTTCCTTCTTCTTTATTTATTTTGTATTTATCAAGAAAAACAGTAAAATGAATTTAAAATGCTGATAAGTTAACAATAACTATAAAGAAGATAAAAATCATAAGCATGACTTATCAAGGGTGATAATGCAAATAAGATTGCTACACATATATTTACTTTGTGTTCAGCTTTCCCTCTGAATTTTTTTTTCCATC
>PVIH01029979.1:0-12816 GCA_004025045.1 Sigmodon hispidus
AAGAAGCTTACAGAACACCAAATAGATATGATCCCAAAAAAAAGTCAGCGCGCCACATTATAATCAAGACACAAAACATACAGAACAAAGAAAAAATTTTAAGAGCTGCAAAAGAAAAGGGCCAACTCACATATAAAGGCAGACCCATCAGAATAACGCCTGACTACTCAATGGAAACGATGAAAGCTAGAAGGGCTTAAATTTTTTCTGTTTTTAAATTAAGGGAAATAATTTGGTCTTGGGTGCTGAGCAAATGTGATTTTTTTTTCTGCTTGTATTTTACATTGTACTCTTTCTATAATTACATTGCCAAGCAACCTAATTAATGTTGATCATTTATTATGCAATTTGTGCCCATTCTTTTAGCTCAGGTGGAATACACAAAGAAAACATAAAAGTTTTTTAAATTAGTCTTTTATATTACAATAATCTTTGAGTACCAGAAAAGTGCTATTTATTATAGAGTCTTTGTTACAATTTTTAGCTAACAGTATTTTTTCTTAAAAAATTCATTGTGTCAACAATCTCTCAAACATTAAAATGTTTATTTTTTGAACCAGCATACTCATGACAAAAAAAGGAATGTATAAATTTATGAAGCCCAATGTGTAGTTTGAAAGAGACAGCCTGATCCTGAAACTCATGCCATAAGGCCTGTGAGAAAAGTCCACTTTGGCTTTGGAATAGAGTCAAAGAAATACACTCTAACCTTGACCAACTGAGTATAAACCAACTAATCTATGAGCTAAAAATTCAGACACTCTCTGAGTTGGTTGAACTTAGGTATTAAAAGCTGATCAATTTAGTCAGAGCCTCTGGAGAACAACAAAAAAGAGGTGATTTACCCTCCTCCCAGCCAGTCAGCCAGGACAGCTAGGACATCACTCAGGCCTGGGATACAAGACATAAAATATCCCCCCAATGCATCTCTGCCCCAACTATATGGAAGCAAGCAAGCTCCCAAATAGGTGAAAAACAGACAACTTGCACCAATAAGCAGAAGAGATGGATAGATACCAGTGTAAAAGTTTATTCAACAATATAAGAATTAATATGGCATCACTAGGACCTCATGGTTTTATAACATGAAGATTTAAACATTCCAACATAAAAGAAACAGTGGAAAATGACCTTAAAAATAGCTTTCTGAAGATAATAAAATCCTTTAAAGAGAAAAATTAATAAGAAATGAAAAACTCTCTTAAGGAAATAAAGAAAAAAACAAGAAAATATTGGAAGAAAACAATAAATTTTTTTAAATATCCCAGAGAACAAAGAAAAAGACAAACAGATGATGAAAACAGTGTAAGTTTTAAAAACTCAAATAGAAGTAATAAAGAATAAGAACCCAAGGGAATGCTGGAAATTAAAAATTTGAAAAATGAATCAGAACTAGAGAAGCAAGCATAACCAACAGAATGCAAAAGATGGAAGAAAGAATGTCTAGTGTGGATGACTCAATAGTATAAATAGATACATCAATCAAAGAAAACACTGAAACAAAAAAAGTTGTTAAAAAGTCCAGGAAATATGGGATACCTTATTATCCTGAGTGAGTAACACAAACCCAATAATAAAGATATCATTAAGTACTTACTCACAAATGAACTTTAGACATTAGTCAAAGATAATTAGGCTACAATTTACAAACCATGAGAAGCTAAGTAACAGAAATTTAAAAGAGACACCCATTGATCACCTTGGGAAGGAGAAATAAAGGTCCCTTGAGTAAATTGCATCATTTTAACAAGCAAGCCATAGGAGGTCAAAGAGATTATGAGAGAATGAGTAAGATGAGAAATAGAGAGGGAAAGCAAAGAAACAAATATCTCAATAGAGAGAGCCATGGAGAGGTTAGAAGAAAACCTGGTGCTAGGTAAAAATCCAAGAACTCAAATGATGTCCCCAGCTAAGACTCCAAGTAATAATGAAGAAGATGCCTAAACAGTAATTTCTCTATAATCAAATGAATGACCACTCTAATTGTTATTACAGCCCTTCATCCAGTAACAGGAAGTGGCAGAAGCAGAAATCCACAGCTAAGCACCAGGTTGAGCTCCTGATTCAGCTGAAGAAAGAAACAAGAAAATATGTGAACAATATTGATCAGAAAAACTCACAGAGATGAATGACCTGAGATATTGAGAGCTCACTGAATCAGAAATGGCTACTGAGGAACCTTTAATGAAAGGAACTAAACCCTCCATAAATAGATGACTTTCAAATAATGTGGGTGGTTTGTGGAGGCTCGTGCAGTAGGACCAGAGTTTATTTCTGGTGCATGAACTGGCTTCACAAAGCCTACTCCTTACAGAAGAACATCTAACTCAGCCTTAATACTGGGGGAATGTATTTAGACTGTATTTAGACCTACTGCAACTAAATATGCCAGAGTGAACTGACTGACCTTAGGATTCCTTGCCCTCCATGTGGAATGGATTAGGGGATGGGGTGGAAAGGAACCTGAGGGAGAATGGGGAAGAAGGGAAGGATAAGGAGCAGTGGAGGGTATGAGAAAAATCTTTAAAATTTTTCTCAAATTTTTCTCAATTTCTCAATAAAAAGAAGCAAAATACCATTCTATCGAAGCAAAATTAATTAATTAATTATAAAGAAATAAAACACAGTGTCTTATTTAATCATCTTCTGTGGATATTAGAATGTTTGTACTGGGACTTGAGCCAAGTGACAAGCACAAAGAAGATGGCAAATGGAAGAAATTTTGTGAATAAAAAATAACTAGTCTACCAAAGAGACTTAACCAGTAGCCCAAGGGTGAACCTCTGTCTCAGCTGACATCACTCAATCAAGTGTGATATACCAGCTATATAAAGAAGGGAAAGAAAAGTAGATCTCATTTGCTTTTAGCAATAAATGTCCTGAGTTTGAAGTAGCTCAGTCAATTAGGATTCAGAAGGGTTTAGCAGCTTGACAGACAGTACTTCTCTCCTGGCCTCACAAAAACCATATAGAGTGTCCTTTCTGTATCTTTCTCTCTCTCTCTCTCTCTCTCTCTCTCTCTCTCTCTCTCTCTCTCTCTGTCTGTCTCAACACATATATATTATGTATCTCTCTCTCAACACATATATATTATGTACATTTGACCTTTACAGATTATTAACTAGTAAATGAAAATATCTTAGGAGAGGAAGGGGGAGACAAGAGGGAAGGAGAGAGAAGGAAGGTGAGGGACAGACAGACAGACAGACAGAAAACATGTGGCAGTCATAAGAGTCATAAGACAACTTGTGAGAGTAGGTTCTGTCCTTCTCCAGTGTGAGTCACAGGGAGAGAAACCCAGCTGTCCAGCGTGGAGGCACCACCTTCATCCACTGAGTCATTTGTCAACCCCTCGTTCTCTTCATGGCCATCTCTTTTTTTTTCATTCCACCCACACCCTCTTTCTTTCCTCCCTTTGCTCTGAATTGTAAGTTTACAGACTGTTCCCACTATCAATGACTCCTTTCTAGGTCCCCACATCCCTGGACTCAGTTTTAGGCAGACTGATCCCAGGGCTCATCACAAATCAACCACTGTGGAACTTCAGCCCTTACTCTGCTCAGTCCTGTGTTTAGTAGACCTCATATTACCCTCAGTTTGGGTGGTGGGTGGTGGATAGACAGAATTTTCTAGTCCCAGATTTCCAGAATAGGGGGTGAATTTGCACTAGATGTTCTAGCACAGTGGTCCTCATAGTTGTTCCAGAAACTGAAGAAACTCAGATGTTAAGTTGCCTTCAGTTTTCTGAGTTGACCAACATCTGAGTGGGGCCCCATAATTTACACTTCTTAGTGATGCTGTACATAAAATGCCTGCTTTTACTTGATGCTAACCAAGGTGACCCCATAAAGAAAGTTGTTTCTCAAAAGTGCTCACTTTTCTTTTAACTCACCAGAGATTTACTTTCTGTGACAAGCCATTAGAACCTAAAAAGATATGAGGATTATCCTCTAAATGGGGTGTATTCCTTGGCTCTCTGGAAATTTAAAAGAAATACATTATCCAAATGCAGGCTGGTGGGATGGAATTTCCTCATATATAGCATGTGGATAGCGATAACAGTTTGAAATGAAGAAGGTCTGTCATACATTATGCTGTAAATACAGCAGGTGGCAAATAGTGTTCAGATGTCACCCCACCAGATGAAAGGTTTTCTGATGGAGAAACAGTGTCAGGTAGGGCCATGATTCTGAAAAACTAGATTGCTCCTGTCTGTAATTTCATATATACAAAAAAACAGCTGTGGTATCTCCCTATTAACATGCATTTACATGCAATGTGTACATGTACTCTCATGATTACATCTCAGGCTCATGGGCACATATATTTGTGGATGGTCAATAGGATGACTTTTTACACTTTATTATTCTGACACATAAAACAAGCTCTCATAGTTCAACAATTGTTCCACATTACTGTGAGAAACTTAGAAATCTACTCTCTATAATTAGCTTACTGAAAGAGCAATTTGGCCAAAGAGTATCTTTGGATAGATAACAAGCTGGACTTTCACAAGTTAGACTCAAGGACAAAATTACAAGGTGCCTGGCCTTGTTACAGCAAAGTCCTTCTGAGACTGAATTGCGTTGCCCTGAGCTTCCCCAGGTAGCAGCTGATAACAGATTGACAGAATTCGTTTGCACTGACCTTTAAGCAGTTAATGTTTTTGTACAAACATTCAAAACTCAGATTATGATATAAAACTTGATTTATCTAACTATTTATTATTTAGTTCAAAAAAAAAACAATTAATCAATTAACTAAGTCCAGAGAAAAATGGTTAGTTTGGTTGGTTGGTTGGTTGGTTGGTTGGTTGGTTGGTTGGTTGGCTGGATTTTCCTCTTTTTTTCCAGCTAACTGCAGATGTTATTGGCTAGAAAAGTGCTGAGCACCATCTCCCCACCTATTGCCCTGGTAAATGGTTTTGCTCCTTATTGTCTCTCAAGGAATGTGCTATTGACCTTGAGAGGGCTTTGTAACTTTTCTAATTATTGCAAAGGGTCTGCTAGGGGAAGTGTGTATTTAGGCTTGCAGAGGAAGGAGTTAAAAATGGGAGCTGAAAAGAAGCTGTAGAATTAGGGCTAAGAAGAAGAAAGAAAAGACAGTGACTGCCCCAGAATATGTATGAGTCTTTTTTCTTCAGAAAGGTAGAAACTTGTCAAAACCCTCAGATTTTTAAAAATAAAATTATAGATTTCACAATTATGTGGTTTTTACTATTAAGAACCCTGTTGTATCTGTGGTTCTGGAACCCATGCCATACTTTAAAGGTACTTAGAATTCATCTTGTCTGACTCTTCACAGTCTCTTAACATGATATGAGTAACTTATGTGTATATTCTACTCTCCAGCCTTCATGTCCTTATGGCTCCTACATCATCAACTTTGCCATGTGTTTATTTTTCTTTCTGAAATGATCTTTAAGTCCAGCCTTCTCAATAACCATTGACTCCTACCTCCAAATCTATGTAGTTCTCATTTCTCACTACAGATCTCCTTAGAGCATCTACTGATCTTTTTAAACACTTGTCACAGTGGCATATGTACTTGTGTGTTGTAAAGTGTCTATTGTCTCATGTAGATTGTGTTTCATGAAGGAGCTGACATATCTTTTAGTCTAATTTGTGCCCTCTCATTTCTATCATGTATCAAGCCTTCCCAAACTAAGAAATGCATTTCTATTACTCTTGAGACAAAGTACCTAATAATTTGTTTGCTTTGATGTCTCACCCCTTTTATTATGTCTCCTACTTAAATATGTTCTCATTTTCTATGACTAATGGGATATGGACTGTGACTTTTGCACAAAACAAACAGTAAAAACCACTTAAATAAAAAATGAAAAAATGTTAAATTACCTACATTAAAATAGTATGTGGAGAGCAACACAGGTAGCTGTAGATGAATGAATAAACAAATATAGCAGAAGCAAACAAAGAGCAATTGTTTATCTACAATACAGATTCACCTTGACATTGCTTTTACCTTTGTACTTTTTTGAATTATGAGTTTCAAAAGGAGGGATATGTGTTTTGTTTTTTCTGTGAATGCTAAAGAATGATGTATAATCTTACTTACATAAGCTACTTGAAGTAGTTAAATGCATAGACATAGGTTGGTAGAAGTGTGTTTTCCAGGAGATGAGGAGAGTGGAGAATACAGAGTTTGATGGGTATAAAGTTGCTATTTGAAAAGAAGAAAAGTTTTGGAAATACAGACAGCAGTTGCAGAACAATATGAATTCTGATTATACAAGTAACTGAACATGTTTCAGTGGAGCTGGGGAAGATGGCTCAGTTGATAGTGTTTTCCTACCATGCACAAAGCTATGAGTCTGATACTCAGCATATTATAAACCCAGGCAATGCAGTACAAGCTGTCACTCCCACACCTGGGAGCTAGAAGAAGGAGGATTAGAAGAAGTTCAAGGTTATTCTCAGCTTTGCCAGTAATGTGAGCCAATCTAAGCTACATTCTAGACTCTGTCTCAAAAAAGGTGACTAAATTGATCAAATTTTATATATATATATATATATATTTCATCACAATTGAAATTATAGTAAGCCAAATGTGTTAGAACATGCCCATAATTTCAGGGTTTAAGATTTTAAAACAGGATTATAGTCATAAGTTTGATGATAGCCTTTGATACAAAGTTGACCCTGTCTCAAAAATCAAAATAAAGAAAAAAATGATAATTACAATAATATATATAAGAAATAAAATAATAGTAATATATCTGTGGTAATTTCTCACTCTGTCTCTTCTTTATTAATGAAGAAACAAGTTCTTTCCATTAGGTTATATTAATTAATTTATATTACCATCATACTTTTAATGTCATTCATTCCAGATAGGTAGACAGTTAGCATGAGTAGTAACTGCCCTTTTGTCACCTTCACAGACTCTCTTCAATGTGTGGTACTTCCTAGAAAAAGGTAAGTGGTCTGTAAACATTGAGTGAGGGAGGGAGGGAGGGAGTGAATGAATGAATGAATTGATAACCATTTTCATTTTGCTTCTATGTAAACAAAATTTCTATAAGCTAAAATTTGCTTTTAGATGGTCTTTCTGTATGCCATAAATATGTGTTGCTACTGTTGGTTAATAAAGAAACTTCTTTGGCCTATGGCAAGACAGGATATAACCAGGCAGGGAATCCAAGCAGAGATAAGAAGGGCAAAGTTGGAAGAGATGTTGTGATACACCCAAAAGCAGGAAGCCATATGGCAAAACATAGTTTAACAGAAATGTGCTGAGTTAAATTGAAAGAGCTAGTTAGTCATAAACCTAAGACATGAACCAAACATGGATAATTATTTTTTTAAGCTGCTGCAGGGCTGGGTAGACAAAGAAAAGCCATCCATCTACAAATATCACACAGCTAGATAACAACATTGATAAAACAAGATGCCAGGCTAGGGACTGATAACATAGCAGAATTTTTATAAATATTAAAACCTTTCTACAAGCCAATGTTGCATCAAAATGTGATGATACCAAGCTAAAGAAAAAAAAAATCATCTTCCTGGTATTGATGTTGTTTTGTGAATTACATATGGCTACATCAAACTGTAGCTCACCTCAGCTTCCAGAGGAAAGTTGCTTAGGAGACTGACTATAAATTTGAGGATTGTCTATACAAGGCAAACTGTGTGGACTAGGCTCAAGAGATGAGTCTTTGTCTAAGAGGCTCAGGCACTAACTTGTCATCTCAACCTTGACAGTTGCTTCTTTTCTTGCTGGATTTTAGATCTCTCATCTGTGAACAATCTTCTAGGCTACACTCCTCTATTCAGCATCCTCAGATTCTATAGGAAGCTCAACAGTTCTTGAGAGTCTAACTCAGATTCCCAAAGTGGCAAGCAGCAGCATTTGGGAAGAAAGAAGAAAAATAAACCATCTCAGGTCTCCCATTATCCCAGTGGAAACAGCCCAAAACAATCAGTTTTGTGGTCTAGTTTTCATCCAGCAGGATGCTTCCTGCTTAGGTCAGTACCTGCTAATCACAAGGCTAAACTGTCACACAAAGTGATGAATGTGGAAAACAGCCTTCTGGGGAAAGGGCCAAAAATCTTCTCTTTCTAGCCAAAGAAATCAAGAGAAGTGATTGCCTCATTCAACTCCTTGGACCCTAGTGAGAAGGAATTGTTTGAAGCCTAGGCACTAAGTCTGTCTGCATCTGTGTGGGTAATCCACAGCTTCTGAAAGGGCATGTTACAAATCTGGTTACTCATGAGCTCTTATTGACAGCTTAACCCAGCATGGCTTTATTCTTGGAGCTTCAGTAACTGATTCTCCCAACCCATTCTGTATTTGTATCTGATGTCCCTATGCTGCACTCCGCTAATGCCAACATTGAGCTTTGTCACATACTAATTATTTGTACATTTCTGTTTGCAGTCCATCTGTGAGTTTCTTAAATGTAGAGACTGTGTCCATATTGACCTCCATTGAATTTCCATGACAGGCCCAGTGCCTGACATAGTCTTCAAAAATAAAAGAAATAAATAGATAGATAATTACCTGTAGTGGGATTCAGGTGTTATTTGGTGAATCTTGGAGTCTCTGGAATACTGGAAGCCTGAATGGGACATGGCCAGATCCCATTATTACCTGATTATTTTTCTAAATCTTGAGTTTTCTAAAGGCATGTGTTAATGAGCTCAGAGTCACAGACTTGTTCTAGAAGTGATATGTGCCGATTACCTCAGCACACAGAAACCTGAGACAGGATGACTGCTCTGTCAGGGACCAATTGAACTATATGGCAAGTTTGAAGGTCAGTGTTTATGGTACAGTGAGATCTTGTTTCAAAAACAAAAACATAGAAATGCAGAGACTGATTGAACATATAAAAGACTAGATGTGAAAACACCCACAGTGTATCAACCTCTTATCTCTGGCAGGTTTTCCTAATTCTGTCTTGTTATGATGTTGGCCACTGACATTGCAGTGTTACTGCAGCTATTTCTACATACATTCTTCAGCTTCAAAAAGCATCAAAAAAGTCCTCACATCCATTTACAAGCAAATGAGACATTTATAATCTGGATAGCTGGGCCAAGAACTCTTGGGAGTCTACTTAAACTTGGTAGCTTAACCTCTCCTATAATCTTATAACCATATTTAACTTCTTCTTATATTTTTCTCACATTTTGAAATTTCAGTGGTCTATAATTCAAGAAGCCCCAGGTCTAGTCTCAAATTGGCTACCAAATTTGAGAATGTGGCATGTTAATCACTATTACTAAGACTTAACACAATACTCTGTAAAGTTTACACACTAACATCTCTAGTCTCTCTTATAAAATTTAACATATACAAAAGTCTATCCCATGACCACATGAATCTAATCAGCCAACTGTTCTAAATTATTCTCTCTCATTTATTCTTCATGGTATCATCTCTTCAGTGCATGGAAATATATGTAGTCAGTTAGTTTTAGAGCTTTGAATGCTTTATCAATACATTTTCCTGTGTCTTGAAAAGAGAACTTTCTAGAATCTATTAAGATATTATAAACATCAGTTGTAGGCTCCCAATGTGCACAGTGCCACATACTCAGCTCTTAAAGCCACATTCTAAGGTTGTTTGTCTTCTACTATTGTCCAATTCAAATATTGCCTTGGTGGTTTTCAAAAGATGTCCAATCCCTTGCCAGTAAGATCTTTTTCTGCACTGTGTGGTCTGTGGTCTGCTCCTGTTTAAGTCAAGGGCAAGACTTACAGAAATTCTTCAGAAATCCACTGGACATTTTTCTCTCAGCAAGAAGCAACCAAGTGATACAGTGAAAGTACATCTAATCTCTCAGAGCCACACAGCAAACCACAGCTATAATGAGCAACCGAACTGCTTCTTAGGCACCTCATTTTTACCTTCTCTGGTGAAGGCACCACTTTTGTGGTAAAAATCATCATCTATTTAATTTCAAGCACTAATAATTGAAAATGAAATATTCATTCCATACAATCATTGCTGAGCCCAATGTACTGTGATCCAATGCACAGGCCAAAAATGAGTGCATTACCAGCTAGAAATCAATGTTCACCTATGGCATATACACACAGGCACACAGATCTCTCTCATACACACAAACACATACAATTTTGAATGCATAACACTGGAGAAGTTATTTTAATCTTTATTTTTAAACAAGTGAATAAAATGGTTGCTTTTAATTTTGTGCTCACCTAATGAGGAACTGGAGGATGATTTCTCTAGGATAGGTATTTCTTAAACATATGCTGATCTCAGCTAGCAGAAATGGGGTTAAACTATTTGAAAGCTTGAAGGGAAACTGATAACACCAAATGGTATCTTTAGATCAGTTCTGAAGTTAAAGAGAGGCTCTTGCTTTTACATGTCATAATGTTTTTTAAGTGACTCAGGATAAAATTTTAAGGTTTGGACCAAGATCAACAATTGGGGTTTCTTGCAGGGACAGAATGTTTACCCTCAGATTAAATAATGTTATTTTCTAAGAAATCTCCTTATTGCCCATTCATCTAAAATCTGTCTTCTTACATTTTAATGTGTGCACAGACTCAGAAAGAACTTTCGTAACACTGACTGAGCAGGTGCATCTTAGGGCCTGAGATTCAATTCACTACTTCTAGTAAGTTCCCAAATGACCCAGTTATTGCTGCCTCCTGGACCACACTAAGGAAGCAGAGAGCAGGATCTGACTACCCACCCCTCTCACTCTAGCGACTTTCTTTCCCCTCTATATAAAAAGAAGTGGTTTTATAAGTATAAACACTTTATTTCCTGGAAACAAACTCTTCATAGAGATGTTTCCTTTAAGTACAGGCATCAAAATATTGTTTGGAAGATAAATCTATGCTCTATGCTCATAGTATTATAATACATGATGAATTTATTAAGACCTGACACATGTAAATGCACAGAACTTCACAACAAGAATGGCCTTCACTTGTTCAATTATGAACAAGGAAACTGTAGAGCAATGAAAGGAAAAAAGAGAGACCTTTGTCTGACCTTGAATGGGGCTATGTTTATTCATGGCAAGGGATCATCTTTGTCACCCACCCGTGTAGACAGCCAAAATGCTTATAGGAAAAAATGGGAGGTGGCTTCTCATAGTGGTAGTAGTTACTTCCTACTGCACAAGGAAAACAGGGAAATATAGTCTATGAACAGGAGACTATCACATGTAACCTGTTAAATCACAACTGCCCTCACCCAAGTTCCCAGAATGGAAAATGGCCCAAAAAGCAAAGAGCAAACTCTGAGCCCAGTGTTTCTTGGGTCCGCAAAGAAGTACGTAACTTACTTTGACTTTTTCTTGTTATTAACTAAAAGCAGAAAGGGTACAGTAGCAACTTAGTTATTTCCTGTCTTCTCGCTGTAACTATCTCTGTTCAAAATTCCCTGGGATATGCTCTCAGTAAATGTACCCACCCTATTTTAATAACAGAGGTAGGATAGAGAGGTGGCTCAGCAATTAAAGATCACTTGCTACTCTTCTTGCTAATGGTGCAAGTCAGTTCCTAACATCCACTATCAGGCAGCTAACAACCTCCAGGGGATCCAACACCCTCTTCTGACCTCTACAAGCATCTCACATACATGCACATACCACACACCCATGTATCCACAATTAAAATGTAAGACTCTTTTAAAAATTGAGGGAGCTGGGACAGTAATAGAATAAACAAATGACTTGCTTGGGAACACAAGGACACAGACAGAAAGAGGCAGAAACAGAGGCAAAAAATGACGTGGACAAGCTATAGAGAGATTTTGCTCTAGTGACTCTGGTCCACCATTAAGCTAGATTGGCTTCTGGTTTTATGTTTCATATCAACACAACGTGACACAAAGCACTCTACTATTTTTTAATTTACTCTTCGTTTTCTTCCTTTCTATGTTTGCCAGCATGGGAGCATGGATCTTCTCACACAATGTTACATTGTACCTTTTAAACTTTTTTTTCTAATTAAAACAAATAGTTGCAGCTCAGAAGATATAATTCCAGCAGCACATCACAGAACTCTGTTTCCTGTCTGTGCTAATGAAGCCAGGCATTGTGAGAAACTAAGACATCAGGGAAAAGGACATGTTGTAAAGTACAATTACTTTCAATAAAAAAAAAGACCTGCCCATCTGAATCCATTCTAGGCAAAATGCTTTCTTGTTTTGTTTCTTGACTGTCCATGAAGAATATCATGTGCATGGCCCACATTTAGATCCAAGGTTTATCCTATCTTTGTGGATTTTAAGACTAGCTAAGGTTAAGAACTTATCTTTAACCTTTTTCTCTTTGTCCCAAAACCTATTCTTACATTTTTAGGATAGATGTTAATTTTATTTTTACAGTGTCCTAATCCAACTTTGACATTCAGCCACACACCTCCAAACTTGCTCAGAGCCTCCTTACATTTGTTCTTCATCTTCTTGCTCCACTGCCCTTCAAATAGACCCTTATGACTCCTGCCAATCATGCTGTGGTTCCCATCAGAAGAGCTCTTCTAATCAGTTCCTGCACAATTGATATAAATATGCCCCTTTCTGTAGCCAATGAGCTGGCTGAGGACTTTCTCTTCTAATTGGGTAGAAATCCTAAGTATTTGAAAAGTTATTTGCTCCCAAGCTGGGATCAGAAACACCCTGGACTGACCCTTTGGATCCCACTCTACCTAGAGGAACACCTGACTCACTCTTGAGGGAGGGGGGAAAGAACTGGATTTGGCCAGAAGTGGAGACTGATCTAAGCATTATTGGGTCAGGGGGACCATAGGACTGTCTGCTCCCTGCCCAGGGAGGGGATGGGGAGTTGCAGAGGAAAAAATG
>PVIH01029980.1:0-12814 GCA_004025045.1 Sigmodon hispidus
TTTAAATCACTGAAGAAAGAAATTGAAGAGGATATCAGAAAATGGAAAGCTCTCCCATGTTCCTGGATTGGTAGGATCAACATAGTAAAAATGACAATTCTACCAAAGGCAATCTACAGATTCAATGCACTGCCCATCAAAATCCCAACACAATATTTTTTGGACCTTGAAAGAACAATACTCAATTTCATTTGGAATAACAGGAAATACAGGATTGCCAAAACAATTTTGCTCAACAAAAGAACCCCTGGAGGCATCACCATCCCTGACTTCAAGTTATATTCTAGAGCTACAGTAATAAAAACAGCCTGGTCCTGGCATAAAAATAGACTTGTAGATCAATGGAATAGAATTGAAGATCCTGACATTAACCCAAAAACCTATGAACACCTGATCTTTGACAATGAGGCCCAAAATATTCAATGGAAAAAAGATAGTATCTTTAACATATTGTGTTGCTATAGCTGAATGGTAGTGTGTAGAAAAAATGCAAAAAGATTCAAACGTATCACCCGGCAAAAAACTGAAATCCAAGTGGATCGAAGACCTCAACATAAATCTAGCCACTCTGAGCTTGATAGAAAAGAAAGTGGGAAATACCCTCTAATGAATTGGCACAGGCGACCCTTCCTAAATATAATACCAGTGGCACAGACACTAAGAACAACAATCAATAAATGGGACCTCATGAAACTGAGAAACTTCTGTAAAGCTAAGGACACTTTCAATAGGACAAAACAACAGCATACAGAATGGGAAAAGATTTTCATCAACCCTACAAGTGATAGACGAATGATCTCTAAAATATATAAAGAACTCAAGAAACTAGAGCCCAAAACCTTAAATAACCCAATCAAAAAATGGGGTTCGGATCTAAAAAGGGAATTCTCAGCAGAAGAATTACGAATGGCTGGAAGGCACCTGAAAAAGTGCTCAACTTCTTTAGCCTTCAGAGAAATGCTAATCAAAACAACTTTGAGATACTACCTGATGCCTGACAGATTGGGTAAGCTAAAAGACACAGATGACAGCCTATGCTGGAGAGGTTGCAGAGCAAGGGGAACACTCCTCCATTGTTGGTGGGAGTGTAAGCTTGTTCAGCTACTCTGGAGTGCAGTATGGTGGTTTCTCAGAAAACTGGGAATCAATCTCCCCAAGGATCCAGCAATACCACTTCTGGGTGTATACTTAAAAGACACACAGTCACACTTCAATGGCATTAGCTCAACTATGTTCATAGCAGCATTATTCGTAATAGCAAGAACCTGAAAGCAACCTAGATGCCCCTCAACTGAAGAATGGATTAACAAACTGTGGTACATATACACAATGGAGTACTACTCAGCAGTAAGAAAAAATGATATCCTAAAATTTGCAGGCAAATGGATGAATCTGGAGAATATTCTCCTGAGCGAGGTTTCACAAACCCAGAATGATAAACAGGGATGTACTCACTCATTAGTGGACTCTAAACAAAAAAGAAAAAAAACAAAGCATGTCCAAGCTGCAAACCACAACCACTGAACAGCTTGGGATATGAAACACCTTGGACTGGCAACTTGGATCCCACTCCCTCTAGAGGAACATCTGACTCAGTCTTGATGTTGGGGGGAGGAAACTGGATCTGCCAGGAGAGGATGCTGAGCCATATGGGGACATTGGAACATTGGAACTTCCTGCCCTTGCTGGAAAGAGATGGGGAGCTGTGGAGAAGAGAGTGTGACTGGAGAGGGTGGGAGGGAGAAGGGATCTTGAACCAGGATATATGTGGATAGAAAAGGATGAAAAAAAAAAAAGTACTCATCAGAGAAGGATTCTGAGAAGTATCTTAAAGCTTCCTGGGCCTGCATTGTTCTTCCCATGTCTATTCCAAAGGGAGTTACCTATACAGACCCTTTTGGAAGAGACTCAAATGCAGAAAATAGGTCATGACTGTTGGGAGCCAAAGTCAACTTAGCCATATTTTATAAATTAGCTTTTATAGCTAGCCAGCAGCCTATATCTTAGATAGCAAAATATCAGAGACTATACACTTTTATTGTTAAGTTAATTTATGACTTTAGGCTTTTTTTTTTTAACTTTAGATCAGCAAGGTGACTTTTTCTAGACTCTCAAGTGATAACAGATAGATTTTTATATCAATTGTATTTTGTCTGTTATTTTTTTATATTTTTTGAACATCTTATTTTTTTTTTTAGTTACCTGTATGGCAGAGATTTTGCATAAATATTTGACTGTAATGATAAAGCTTTGGAGGACTTGAAAAAAAATCTTAAAAATTTATTTAAATTTATTGGTGATGTCTGCCCCTGTTTTCCACAGGAAGAGACAATTGATGCAAAAAGATGAAAAAGAGTAAATAATTTATAGAAAACTGCAAATGTGGGTATGTGGATACATCATGGTATCTGGATACAGTCAATGACAAATTCTAGAGGGTCCTGGAAGAATGTTTCAATGGATAAACATTCTTTTATAATTGTATTTATTTTTCATCCTGACTACAGTTTTTCCCTTCTTCTCTTTCCCTCTATTCTGCCCCCTCCTCTCTACCCCTCTCCTTAATCCACTTCTCCTCTGTTTCTGTTTATAAAGGGGCAGGCCTCCCATGGGTACCAACAAAGCATGGCATATCAAGTTGCTATAAGACTAAGCATTTGCTCTGGATTAAGGCTGGGCAAGGCAATCCAATATGCAGTATAGGTTCCCAAGAGCCATCCAAAGTGTTAGTGTTCAGCCCTGCTCTCATTGTTAGGAATCCCACAAATAGACTAAGCTACACAACTGTCACATATATGTAGCGGGCTTAGATCAGTCCCATGTTGGCGCTCTGGTTGTTAGTTCAGACTCTGAGTTCCTATGAGCCAGACTAGCTGATTCTGTGGTTTTTTCCTGTGATGTCATCGATGCCTTTGTCGCCTACAATCCTTGCTCCCTCTCTTCAGTTCTGCCTCATGTTTGGTCTATGCCAACATCCTGAGATTGGACTTCAGTCTTCCAGCATTAGAAGAGGATCTCTTCTAGCTTCCAGAGTTGTGTGTGATGTTTGGTTATAGCCCAAATTGATGAAAGCAGTGAGCTAGCTGAAGAACTGCAATGGCCTCTCCATCCTCATTCCTACATTCCCAAGATATCTAATTGGAAATTTTAAAGCTCCAATGAGAAGAGATCTCAAACCACTGATTTGTCCAACTCTCATTACGAATGTTGATGTAATGAATGGCTTCAGTCACCATCTAATCCTCAATGAAAGACACAAATGCATCAATGGTAAAAATAATGCAACTTAAAGTCACAGCCTTGTAAGATTTTACAGAAAACTTTTCATCATCTCATTGGCTCCTATTTTAAAACAGCAGACTGAAGCTGAAAGAGAAGTAAATTATTTGAAGCTGCAAAGTAAAATATTTGAAGCTATCCATCTTGGTAGGTGGATACTTAAAACTTCCTGTTCACTTAGGCTAGTGAACCATCTTCTAGTGAACCATCTTCAGTGTCCACAGAAACAGGAGGGCTTGCAGAGTTTTGCAAAGCACTAGACCCAAGTCTACAACCACTAATGAGAAATCTCTGCCTCAGGTACTGCAGCTGGCCCCAGCATGCAACAGCTCCAGGTGAACAAACAATTACTTATAGACCCACATACATTAGATTTTAGGATCTGTGCAGTTGAAAATTACCCCAAGCAGTACAATTGTGCAAATAAGACTGTTGAACCTAGACACCACAAATATGGCTTGTTCATATAGTTAGTACGCAGCGCCTGTATAATATCTCCATTTCCACCTGCACAGTTTTCTTCCTTCATTACTTCCTCCCTCCCTTCCTTCCCTCTGTTATTCTTCCCTCTCTCTCTCTCCCTGATGGCTTGCCTCTTCCCACTTCTCTTTCCTCCTCTTTGAGGAAAAGAATCCCTCTGTAGTTCACTTCCATTCCCTTGCCTTCTTTTTTATTTCCCCCTTTTCTAAGGTTTTCTAAAATTCCAAAGTTTAAGTTCAAGGCCTTATACTCTCACATACACAAAGCAAGAGTTCTGGACCTGTGAAGCAAGGCCCTTTGCCACTGTTACCTGCCCAGCTGTGCCTTTTTAATTTCATACACTGCCACCCTGGGCCTGATAGGAGGCATTCCAGGATCTCATTGGTGGGGTTACGTGGACTTCATATGTTCTGTCCTAACTAGTTTTATGCCAACTTGACACAAGGAAAACTCAATAGAGAAACATCCCCCCTCATAAAACCCAGTTACAGGGCATTTTGTTGATTAGTAATTGATGGGGGAGGACCAAATCCATTGTGGGTGATGCACCCAGGGGCTGATGGTGCTGAGTTCTATTATAAAACGGGCTGAACACACCATGGAAAACAAGGGATAAACAGCTCTCCTCCATGGCCTCTGCAGCATCTCCAGCCTCTGGGTTCCTGTTTGAGTTTCTGTTTTGACTTCCTTGAGTGATGATCAGTGCTTTCGAAGCATAAGCTTGATAAACCTTTTTCTTCCCAAGTTGCTTTAGTCATGGTGTTTTATTGTGGCAATAAAAACCCTAATCAAGACACCTTTTTTGTTTTTTTTTTGTTTTTTTTATGATTTTAATCCATGCTGTGTTCTTTTTTTCTTTTTTAAAATTTTTTATTATGAATAAAGAAGTCACATTTTCTATCCATGCATATCCTTATTCAAGGTCCCTTCCCCCTCCCACCCCCTCCAGTCACTCTCTCTTCTCCACATCTCCCCATCTCCTCCCCAGCATGGGCAGGAGGTCCCAAGGACGCAATATTGTTCAGTTCAGCCTCCACTCCTAGCAGATCCAGTTTCCTTCCCACAATATCAAGACTGAGTCCAAGACACCTTTTTGTACAGTATGTTCTTTTTTTTTTTTTTTGCCTGTATCTTCCTACCCACTTAACTTCTATCTATCTGTAGTAGTTTAAATGAGAATGGCCCCATAGGCTCATATGTTTGCATGTTTGGTTAGTGGAACTGTTTCGGAAGAATTAGGAGGTATGGTCTTTTTGGAGGAGGTGTGCCACTGGGAACAGGCTTAAAGGTTTAAAAAACCCATTATGGGCCAATGGCACATTCTATCTATCTATCTATCTATCTATCTATCTATCTATCTGTCTGTCTATCTATCATCTTTCTGTCTGTCTGTCATTTCTCATTCTTTCTTTTTCTTTCTAGCTTTCTTTTCTCTCTCCTTTGATCAGGATGGAAAGCTCTCAGTTACTGCTCCAGCGCCATGCCTGTCTATTTCCCACCATGATCATGGACTAACCTTCTAAAACTGAAAACAAGTCCACAGTTAAATTCTTTCTTTTGTAAAAGTTGCCTTGGTCATGTCCTATCGCAGTAAAAACCCGCCCTGAGATATGTTTTAAACGGGGTTTATTTGTGAACAGTTACAAGCTAAACATATTAAAGAATCAACCAGCCCATGGAATTTCCCTATATTTGTGGTCAAAAAAAAGTCTGGGAAATAGAGAATGGTGACATATTTAAGAACAATTAATAAGGTGATTCAGCCCATGGGCACCCTACAATCTGGTATACCTTTACCTTCTTTGCTACCTAAAAGATGGCCTATAATAGTTATTGATGTGAAAGACTATTTTTTTACAATACCTCTACAAGAACAAGACAGGGAGAAGTTTGCTTTCACTGTACCTAATTTTAATAATTCATACCCGGTAAAAAGGTACCAATAGAGGGTCCTTCCACAAGAGATGTTAAATAGCCCCACGTTGAGTGCCAATTATCGCGGTAAAAACCCGCCCTGAGATATGTTTTAAATGGGGTTTATTTGGTGAAAATCGCTTACAAAACAGAGCCAGTTTTAAGAGAAGATGACAGGATGAGGTTGTAGCGCGCCGGAGCTTTTCTAAAGAAGATTCTTCATCCCCACGCCGTATGTCCAAACTCCCAGACAGCTGGGGCGAACTGCGCATCCGGTTGGGGAACTCTCGCGAAAAAATAATGACTTCCTGTCCTGGTCCTCTCCCTCGAAAGTCTACTTCCGAAATCCTTTTCAGTTAACCACACCCTGCTCGTCTCCAGTCCTATGACACGATCGTTCACATATATAGTTCCTGATTTCCCACTACAATGTCCCTTCACAGCAATAGAACAGTGACAATAGTCCATATCTTAAGACACTTCTCCTGGGTAACTTTCCCTGACACTCTCAGGTAGAGTTGACTGGTATTTGATTCTGTATTACTTTGTGCATTATTCTCTTACTGACTCTGTAGTGACAACTCCTCACTTACATAATTATTTCCCCTCCTGGAACATCAGCAGACTTGTTCACAGATTTTTGCACAGTGAGACTAGACTTGTTCTTTTCTTCTACCACTTCTCATTTTCTTCCTTTAGATTGTGTGCAAAATTTCCTGATTGACAAGCCCATGCTTTCTACTGTATATGAGGGAGCCATTACTGGCACTGTCCATAGGTATCTCCTATACTTTATCTGATAGTTTTAACTGAATTTATGAATATCTTCAGCAAACTAAAACCTTTTCATATATCTGTTGTTAATTATAAGTTTAAATTTTTAAAGTATGACAAACTTTAAAGGTTATAAGACTGTAATGTATCCTGCCCCACTACATGGAATGAATCATATAGGAAAGCTGAGAGCAAGCACATGTGTAGGAGGCCAGGACTTAGGACCTGCTAGAGATTTTGTACAGAGGAGGAAGCTGATGTATATAGAAATTTGTGGAAATTTCTCTTTGAACATCAAAAGCAAACAACCAATACAGTGTGTGCACACAATTACAAATCTTGGAGTCAAGTAATGTTTTCAAGATACAATCCTTTTCTACTAATGGAAACAAATGCCTACAACTAGGTTAAAAATTAAAGAACATTTGATCACCTAAAATACCAACAGTGGTACAAAAAGCCAAAAGGGATGATATGCAAATTTAAGTACAATTTTACCAATCAGAGGAATTATATAAATCACGTATGCTTCTAATTCTGAGTTTGGGGCAATTAGTCATCCAGTCATAGCACCAATCGGACGCGTAAGGAGCTAACCAAAGTTTTTAAAAGACTGCATAAGAACACACGTTCAATTATGGCATCAAAACAGCTTACATTATATCTGCCTGAGCAAGTCTCATCTCCTTCCCCTTCTTTGAACTCTGAAGATGTGGGTTTAGGGAAACTGTTCTATTTTTCTCCTTTAATTAAGATACAAAACCAGTTGGCTGAAGATGAAAATCCCTCACAGAGTTTTTAGATTTTTCACTTTAGGAACAATGGAACTGTAAGACACAAGAAAGTCTAACTTTCCCACTAACTTCTAAGATGCCACTGCAAGCAGAATCAGAACTGACAGAGGAAATGGCTCAGAAAGGATGCAAAGATCTCAGTGGTGCATGAACACTGGGAGGAATCTAAATGTCACATGCAAATATCAGGTGACATTTACAAAGCACATACCCTGTCTAACTCTTCTGTGAGCTAATGTGGTAATTACAGATTTATATTTTACAACAAAATCACCAGTGAGAATGTGTAGCCTGAGAAATTTGAATCAGAGGGGAGAAGCCAGAGATCATTAGCGAACTGATCGCCTACTCAGCCATGCAATGCAGTAGGCAACTCTGCTAATGCTGACTAACAGTGCCTTTTTCTCCTTTACAACAAGCATAAGAGTTAAGTACATGCATAGACTAGTTTTATGTTCATATTTATATTCATGTCTCCACTTGTATCCTTATCTATGTCGCCAGGACTGTACCCATATACCTGTCTTCCTTGCAGTGTCTGAGACACTGAACACTAGCTATAAAGTCTATCTAGTTATGTGACACTATATCTAGAAAGACATGAGCAGATGTCTACTCATGCAGATGGAAAACTGACAACAGATAAAACTAACAATGACACTAAAGTCTGATTTGATAATGGAGTGAGATCAGTGGAGAATATGGCTGAGGGATAACTTATCAGAGCATGTATGGCAGCTGCAGTGCTGGAAACCCATCCAAGCCTGGGAGACAAGTCATGAACTATGGGACCGTGTAGTTCTCTGCATGACTTGCTTGCAGATTTGCAGACTGCAGGGTCACCTAGTCTAGCATTCCTCTCTGATTACCTTGATGAGTGAAGAAGCTTGTGAATCTGGTCTATTTTGGTGACTTCTAAAGACTTGCAAGTTGTTTCCTGATTATTAAGGAGCCTTCCACCAGAATGCAATGTTTCAACCAGAAGTTCACAATCAGAAATTAGTCTTTAACTAGCAAAGGCATACTCCAGAAAAGTTCTATTTCTTTTCTCTAAATATTTATTTTTATTTTTTTATGTGAATTAGTGTTTTGCTTGCTTGCACAACTGTGTAAAGGTATCAGATCATGGAATTACAGACAGTTGTTAGCTGCCATGTGGATGCTGGAAATCGAACTCAGGTCCTCCGGAAGAACAGTCAGTGCTCTCAACTGCTGAGCCATCTCTTCAGCCTGAGAAGTTCTGTTTCACAGAACATTTTGTGATTTTGGAAATAGTCTGTGTCTGCACTATTCAATTCCAGCTTTTCTGTAATTCTTAAATGGCTGGTATCACTGTAGAGCTGATTTCTTCCATTTTAGTCTATTTGAATAATGAGATTTTTATTTCTTTTATGTTCTTATTGGAGAATTCAATTCCAAAATAAGTAATCTCATGGAACAGCAATGTTAAGTCACAGAAGCTTGCCAGCTTCCCAACTGCTGGCATATGAGCATGCCAAGCTTATCTCTCTCTTTTGTAAAGTTAGGCCACCCACCCATAAACTTTGGCTATTTGTGCATCCCTTTTAAATATTCCTGTTCTGAAAACCAGACCTTTGTTCTTTTATTACTCTTCAAATAGATGAAGTCTCTTCATTGCAATATCTCTGAGGAGGTTCCTTGATATCTTCCAAACCAGCACAAGAAATGCATGTATAGAAATTGTCTCTAGATATGTGAACTATTACCTTCTTTAAACAACATTATGATAAGATTTTAAGTGTCTGTCTTGTGAATGTGTAGGGGTCAAAAGAGACCCTTTTTGATTTGCCACCATCTATCTTTAAAGAGACTGTGTACTATTAGGGGTAAGGAAAGCCTCCAGTAGCCAGGACCTCTCTAGAACAAGATGAAAAGATGTTCATTTGTAGGAAATCATTTCAAGAATCTCTGCATTTTCTGAATGTCTTCAAGTGAGGCACTACTAATTCTTTGTTATATGTTATCTTTGCCAAGATGTTTTCCCCCCAAGGAACAGCCTTGGAAGATTTTGTGTTTCCCCCTAGGGTACTTACTACACAGAACTGGAATTGTATGTGCTGCAGATTATATGATGGGAGCAGCTACCTGTGTAAACATCATATAGCCCTCTTCCCATCTTCCTGTAGTGTCCGGGGCTGGAAGAATCATTTCAAAACACTAGCAACACTGGCTGTTGCAGATTCTGTGAAAGTTCTTTGTCTTTGACTCAAATGATCCTAAGTCTTTAGCATCCATTAAAAAATGTGACAGGCTAATTACTAACTTGCAACTAAGTGAAATCTCAGACTCTTCATAGTACTAAATATTCATGTGCAGCCATGACCCATAGCCAAAGTATTTAGTCTGACTTCCTAAACACTGTAGCTTTTGGTCATCATCTTATTTGCCTTATTTTATCCTTTAGAAATTGAAAATCATATTTTTCCCATCATCTCAGAATTGACAGAATGGCTCTTTTGTAAAGCTGGTGCTGGAGAATCAGCTGTGATTGATATGAGAACCTAAATGCTAAAGTGAAACCTTTGCTTTACTGAGACAATTGATGCCCCTTAGCTTTAGCTGAGATATTAGTGCTCAAGAAGAAATTCATTTTCTAGGAAGTATGTCAGAACACAGAAGCTGTGGTTTGGGACAGGAATGGCAACAGTGTATACCTACCTCTGGCTATTAGTTCAGGAGAGGCTACTGGTGAAGGTACAGCCTAGTAGCAGAGAGAGTCCCTTGCATTCTTGAGATCACCACCAAAGATGTACCAAGGAATGAACACCAGGGTCAGCAGCTATGGCGTGGAGTCAGCATGGGACTAAGCAGAGAAACTGTGTATGCTGTGGATGAAAAAGTCATAGAAATGAGACTGCCTGTGCCCATTGGAGCCCAGAGAATTGTGAGTGTATCCAGATGTCAAGCAAGGGACCAAGTTCTCAAATAAAGACTCAGTTCAGCAGTTAGGTATCTGAGTTCAAATCTAGCTCCCATTTAAGTCTCTTTTCCCCCTCCCCAACCTCAGCAACGTATTCTGTATCCACCTAGAACTTATAGTCAGAGAATCAATTATCAGAATACTTGAGATTAGTAGAATCTTTAAAAATAAGTAATTACTGTAGTCAGAAATTTCTGTCTCCCAAATGCCCAGAAAGGCTTCCCAAGGAATTGATTCGGAGACTTAATATTGCAGTAAATATTGGGTCAGTAGTTCAAGCATATCACTAACTAGCTCTTACAATTAAATTAGCCCATAATCCTTATCTATATTTAGCCACATAGTTTGGTACCTTTTTTCAGTCCGGCATTCCCATCTTGCTTCCTCTGCATCTGGCTGGTGTCTGTGTCTCTGCCTTTCCTCTGCTCAGAATTCTCCTAGTCTGGTCACTTCACCTATACGTCCTGCCTTGTTATTGGCCAAGCAGTATTTTATTAAACCAATATGAGTGGCAAATCTTTAGAGTGTACAAGAGCATTATCCTACAGCAAATTACTTCTTACTTTAAAATAATTTTCAGTTACATGAATAATAAACA
The DNA here is from genome assembly GCA_004025045.1 of Sigmodon hispidus. Taxonomy (NCBI): domain Eukaryota; kingdom Metazoa; phylum Chordata; class Mammalia; order Rodentia; family Cricetidae; genus Sigmodon; species Sigmodon hispidus. The sequence goes on from PVIH01029980.1 coordinate 10,781, forward strand.
AACCCATTACTATTCCATTTATAGAACAGGAAAATATTTCAGGTAAGGCAAAAGGAAAACCTTGAGTAACACAGGTAAAGGTGGCAAGATATCAGGATCTGACCCCAATGTTTAGCTTTCTTCAGACTAGGTAAAATGATGACATTATTTTCCAGGCTTCCTTGCAATTAGAGTCCACCACTTAACTAAACCCAAGTTTAACTAAACTCAAGTGTTGATATTAAAGTATGTGGGGAGTGGTCTTTTTCCAGGAACAGAAGAGTAAATGAAACTTTAACATTCATATCATATGGGACCATGAAAATAAAGGCTTCACCTTCAGTGTAAAGGAGAAGATTCAGGAGGAGCGTTGACTTAACAGAATCTTCATACCTACGCTGTTCTGCCTGGAGTTTTGGATATATAAGGTAACAAGCCATTATTGTTGTCATTTGCTATTTAAACTACCCCTGCATGTTAGTCAGTGCTCTCTGGAGCAATGGTTCTCAACCCTCCTAATGCATGACCCTTTAATACAGTTCCTCATGTTATGGCGAACTCAACTATAAAGTTCTTTCATTGCTACTTTATAACTGTACTATTGCTACTGTTATGAATCAAAATGCAAACAACTGATATGCAACCACTGTGACCCACAGAGGTCAAAACTCACAGGTTAAAAACCACTAGTCGAGAGGAACAGACTAATAAGATGAACATATATATGGAATGTATTAGAGTACCTTGCAGGCTGCAGCCAGCCCAACAAATAAGAGCTTTCTCCCAATGGAAAGTTCAAAAATACAGTAGCTATTCAGTCCACAAGACAACATCTCAGACGGTCTTCTGTTTGTGACGGCTCTAATATCAGTGAAGGAATGGACTTGCCAGCAGGAGTGAAGGCAAGCAAGCAAAAAGCAAAAGCTTCCTTCTCCCACTCCCTTTATAACCTTCCAGGGGAGGTGTGACCCAGATTAGGATCTTCCCACCTCAAATGATCCAAACAAGAAAAATTCCTAAAATGTGTGCCCAGTTGCTTGGGCTTTAGTTAATTCCAGATGTGGTCAAGTTGATAAGCAAGAATAGCAATCACACTGTCTTAGACTATCATTGATCCATGGATTAAGAAAAAGAACAAGCTATTCTGAAAAGATTATCATTATTTGAAGCCTTTTAGCTTTCTTGCCCTCAATTCAATGTAAATTGTAACAAGCTGCATATATAAGCATTATTCCTATCCTTTGGATTGGTGTACACCCACAGAAAATAGGTAGCATTATTTTCAGCTTTTATGCTTTAGCTTTTATTCCTTATTAATTAAATGTGTTCATTGACAATATTACACATGTATACAATACATTCTGATTGTTCTCATCCCCATGCCCTCCCATCTCCCACTCTGTTCAACCCACATCTTCCCTAGTGATCTCTTTCCCACATTCCTGTTTTGTTGTGGTTGTGTCTTTTTAGGATTGACTGAGAACAACACTGTGGACTTAGGATCAAGACCTACCCATTGGAGCCTGGTGAGTATATGAGCTAGTATACAACTAAGGACACTGCCTGCCCCAAAACCCACCAGGAGCTTATAGGACAGCAGTAGATCACGAGCTCCATGAGCCCTCCTCCATATGTGACTGGGTACTGAAAGGCCTATCCGCTCTTGCACAGTGGGAGTGATCACAATGATGAGAGCTCATGACGATGCTGGCAGTGTCATGTCTAGAGGACCAGATCTCATCCCTTCTTGCTCTTACATTTTTTTCTGTCATCTCTTCCACAGTGATCCCTAAGTCTTTTTTTTTCCTTCTTTATTTATTTTGTATTTATCAAGAAAAACAGTAAAATGAATTTAAAATGCTGAAAAGTTAACAATAACTATAAAGAGGATAAGAATCATAAGCATGACTTATCAAGGGTGATAATGCAAATAAGATTGCTACACATATATTTACTTTGTGTTCAGCTTTCCCTCTGAATTTTTTTTTCCATCCCTGTATATCCTTATTCAAGGTCCCTTCCCCCTCCCACCACATCAGGTCATTTTTCTTCTCC
>PVIH01029981.1:0-12812 GCA_004025045.1 Sigmodon hispidus
GCAACAATGGGAGCTGAACTCTCCCTCCCAGGCTGGGATAAAGGCACTGAGGCCTCTAGCCCCCTCCTGACCTCTGGGCGGGGTCCGAATCCGCCCCTCGGAGACCCCAGCAGTTGGTTCGCTCAGTTCGAGGTCGTGGCGGGGTTTCCCTCAGCAGGAGCCGTGGAAGTGGTCAGGGACAGCGTCCACCTGCCCCTGCGATGGGGGAAATCTTATAAGATCTTATCATTAGATGAAGAACTCCAGGCAATTAATGACTGCTGAGAGGGTGAGAATTAGTACTCCATAGGAATGAGCCACTAATTAGTTATTTAATAAATATTCAGCCCTAAAAACATATGCATATGAACAATACTAAATGCTCTCAGGAGGTTTTATTTCTATATTAAATCTCTCTTCCTCCTTCTCTCTTTCTATCTCTCTCTCTCTGTCTCTCTCTCTCTCACACACCCACACCCCCCCACACACACAAACACACACACACAATTATGAAGAAGCCATGAATTTGAGAGGAAGTTGAGTGGCAGAATGCAGGATGAGTTGGAGTGAGGAGAAAGGTAGAAAATGATATAAACAGTATATATAAAATAATTTAAAAATATATAAGTAAAAATAAAGTTTAATAAATTAATTCCTAGATTATTGAAATATAAATTGCTATTGAATACTAATCATATCTAAAAGACATGTGCAAGCCAAAGTTAGATTAAATCCCAGAAAGAGCAGGGACTTTGAGAATGAAGTGAACCCCTAGTCAAGAGGTATTGGCAACTGTTAGATGCTAAGAGAGAGAGGTCAGTTATCTTCAAGAGTGAAGTCTTTGGTTAGTTGACCACATTCCAGTAAATAGCTATACAATCAGAAAAATTGAGACAGCAGCACAAGTTGGCTTCCTTATGTAAGAAAAAGGACACAAAACTCAATAGGTGCAGATCTGAAAGAGTTGGAAGAGAGAGGGTGAATGTGGCATGTTATATAAAATTCTCAAACAACAAATTGTTCATATGCATATACATATAATATATTTAGAGAATGATAATTATCTCAACGTTTTACAAAATATCCTATTCTGGTATTCATGGGACTGCCTGCCGCCTGTCCAGGGAGGGGATGGGGAGTTGTGGAGAAGAGAGAATGAACTGATGTGTTGGGAGGGGGAAGGGATCCTGAATAAGGATATACAAGGATAGAGAATGTGACTTCTTTGTTCATAATAATAACTAAAAAATAGAAAAAATATCCTATTCTGTTACCTTTGAAATAGTTCTCTTATTTTTTGAGGTTATTCTATAATTACGTCATTTTCCCCATCCCATTCCTTCCTCTAAGCTCTTCATGCATCTCTTCTTCTCTCTTTTAAATTTATGACCTATTTTTATTGATTGCTATTAGCAGACATATTAAAACTTCCTTACAAGTATAAAACATAATGCCATTATATATATTTTGCATATAATATATATTACCTTTATATTATATGAATTATGTCATATGTTACATTTTAGCATATATGTCATCTTTGTATATTACAGCTTTGTATTTACTGCCTCTGTGTCTCCTGTACTTTTATATGTTTTGAGATCAATGTTTTTGTATTATTTTTCCTATAGAGAAGAAGACGAAAATCTTTTCATTTTAAATAAGGAACAATTGACAAACCTAAACAAAAAACAAACAACAAAAGTCCTGTTTCTACCCAAGCAAAGCTTAGTGAACTTCTGCATTTCAAAGTTACTTACTGGGGAAGAAAAGAGGATATATTAAAAAAAAATACAAGATAGGAATAACATCCTACGAAACATTTACATCACCTCTCTTAAGCATTGTATGTTAATCATTGTTAGGTATGGCAGTATGGATGGAGGATACAGTGTCAAGTTGTTTTCCATCATCCCCAAACACTTTCCATATGCCTCTGAACCTCACATCTGGAGGACTGTTGCTGTAGCTCCTACAGCCCCTAAGGGTCTCAGCAGGACCTCCTTGCACTTCATGGCTTGGTTTAGAAAAAAGGGCTTCCCTGTAGCCTTCTTGGGTTTTGACTGCTTCTGGGCCAGCACTATTGCTTTTTTCCCTTTATTTCTTTTGGTCTCACCTAGCTGTGGCAGTCATAAGCTGTTTGGTAATCTCCATCTCTAGTATGTTTTGCATTATATAATTTGTGGGAAATAATTATCCATGGTTAGGTCAACTTTAATTTTTTTCATTCGCATTATTTTAGAATTCATAGTTTCTCTGAACTGCTGTTTGGGATTTAAGACATTTTTAAGCTCAATAGCAAAGCACTTAGCTTTCTGTTTTTTTCTCATTGGGAATTCAAGATTAACAAATCCTTTTGTAATCTTTACCCTTCTGTTATCCCCTCTTAATTACTTTTGCACTCTGCAAACCAAATTTACATGCCACCAGTCTTTTGGGTGGGTCAGAACTTCTTCCTCATAAAGATCACATCTGTATGCAGTTATCTAAAATTCTGGACACTAGCCTGAGTCACTGTATGATCAAAATCTTTCTTAACTCATCCATGAAACCTGCTCTACCTAGAATATTGAACTCAAGCAGTGCCTCTCATATCCAAATTACTAATAAATGCTTGTCTCTTCTGTACAGTCTTCTAGTCCCCAATATTTGTGGGGATACCAGTACATTCTGCACTTCTTTCTTTAGGATATACAGTCTTTATCTCAAGGAGGAATGAGAAGTTATATTATTCAGTTTCTCTCTTTCTAGAGCATACAGATTGTTCTTGGGTTGTCCTTTAGGTATTACAGCCGCTAGCCGAGTTGAGAGATGGGCTTTCAATTCTTAAATAAAAGTCCTTCTCAACATGAACATTACACAGGCATAGGTAGAATCTTCCTTTGTTGTAATACTGTTCTGACTAGGGGCATTATTAAGTCTCACAATCGCATGTTGATTAATAGATTCTTCTTTCGCTCCTCTGTATTAAAGTTTGAATTCTGAGGTCTATTTTTTTAAAAATTTCTGTTTGATCCCCCTTTTATATTTTTTGAATTGGCTTTATAGCTTAAAATTTGTTTTATTTAAATTCTATTTTGGGGGCCTATCATTTTTATCATTTTTATGTATATGTGTACATAGAAATATGACCTGCTGAGTCTATTATATATTACGACTAAAATTTGTTGTTGGATAAACAATTTGTTCTCTTAATTTCAACCAAGTATGACTTTCTAATATAATCTGTGCCTGCTGCAAAAGGAAACTTCTTTGATGAAGGGTTAAGCCAAACTTCTCAGTGGATGTAGTATGAGAATTTAGAATGCAGTTAGTAAAGACATGCAGTGCTTATTTGAGTCCAGGGGAAAGTCTCTTATAGGTGTCTATATAATTATACTCTCTTCCATTTCATACCCTCATCTTAGAGATCATCTCCTTTTATGATATCTAATTTACCTAGAGATGAATCAGTGGCTAACAAGAAGGATGCTAGCCTCTTGTTTCTTTGTTGTTTCAATTCTGCTTTTAGATAATCAAGTTACTTCTGAGCCACTCAGCTGCAAGTTTTATTATATGAGCTTAGTGGCTATTGGACAGCATTGGTAGTTTTCTGACATTCCTGTCTCACATGTGCTATTCTCAAGGATTGCAATGCATTCTATAGATATTCAAGATTAAAATATCTAAAAACAATACATTTTTAAACAAAAGAAAAGAGATATTGAACTTCTCATAGTGTTTGCTGTCTCTTTCAATGAGTAATTTATTTAGGAACACATAATGAAAGAAGATCTCTTATGTGTTTATTTCCATCTTCTCTATTGAAGAGACTTTTGCATGTTAAGTTTCAAGAAGGAAAGGGACAGGGAGTATCATTATCCATCAGGGACTTGCATAAGGAAGATAAAGAATAGCATTTAGAAATTTTATAGAACTATATAATAGGTTTGAAATTAGCAATATCTAATCTAACTACCAAACTATTCTGAGGACTCACCAGGGCTTTTCTTTTTGCACATACTCATTCCTGTAATTGACAATATTAATTATTTGGCACTGAGAAGCATTTTAAATGAATACAAAGTGATAAACATCATAATTAAAAGAAAAACATCATTTATAGCTAATACTTTTGGGTTTTGCAGCTCAAGGACAGCTCGCACATGAGAGGATTTAGGCAGACTCTGCCACTTTTGCTCTCAATGTTTTAACATAAATTTAAATACTTTAATAAAAATAACTAGTAATAGCCAGAACTGTGTGTGAGTTGGAGTGCAGCTTATTTTTTTCAGTAGGCCACTTTCTGTTACAGTCTAGATCCAATAATTATTTACTAATATACAAAATGTAGTTGCTACTTTTATGATTCATATTTGTATATTTCTGTTCATTAACAATACAAATTTAATTACTTTACCACGGTAAAGCTTATTTTTCATACTTGGTGTAAGTTGTAATAAAACTGAAGTTTCCAGCATAGTTAGCAAATTATTTGTATAATAATTAAGATATTGGTCATATATAAGTATGTCATGGATATTTCTCATTAAAAATATTTTCTTAGACAGAGGAAGACAAAGGGGAAAATTTGTAATAAGTAATAATCTTTTTATTTTTTAATCAATCTTTATAATCTTTTTTACATACACAGACCTACATATACTTAAATATCTATGCACATAATATATATACATCTACATATATATCTACACAATCATACACACACATAACACATACACCCACCCATCCTATATACACATATGCATTCCTTTCCTTTTCACCTTCAAATTAATGACCTTTGTTTCATTGTTATTGCATGCATTATATATGTGCAAATATATTTGTGTCTTAAATATAATAAGTAGTTACTGAGAAAGCTACAAGGCTACTGGGAAACCAATGGCCAGAAACTTAAAGAAGATCAAGTAATTCAATGAACAATAAAAAAAATAGGGAAAATTCATCAAAGTGTACACTCAGTTCACTCTACGCCCAGACTAACAATAAAGATAATGAACTTAAGGGTACAGGAAAAAAAAAGTATTTTAAATGAAAATCTTTAAAAAAATCACAAATATAAAAGAAACTAAAGAATTTTTAAAAAGATACTGTATTACTTTTCCATATTGAGAATAAAGATACTTGAGGAGATTTATAAAAATATTTCCTTCAGAGAGTTTCTTTAAGTCTAAATTTTGTTTGTTTTTATTATATCATTTTATGAAAACTCATGCATTTCTAACATAAATTGAAGGAGAACAAAAAATTAGGAAGTTAAAAAGTTTACAGAATACAATGGTTATAAATGTTTTGTATGGAAATACTTAGGTGCTTTTGATATGATATTTACTTTTTAGTCTTAGTCATTTTAGCACAGCCCTAAATAGAGATTGCTATAGAAAATTAAATTTTATTTTGAAGATTTACAGGATCTCTGAACTCTCATAGACTTTTATCTATGGCAGAAAGCCTTTGTATGATTCTCATAACTAGCAATAGAAATGATAAAGTGTTTACTATTTATATCACCTAGTAAATATATCCATTTAACATTCTTAGTCAATATTCTAAGGCATTTTTGCTACTTTTGCTAAAATGATAAATGAGTATTAGGTTGTATTTTGTATTTTCTTTTTATGATTCAGAGACATTGTAAACTCAGGACATGCCTACCTGTAATGAAAGAGTGAAAAATAGGCCTAATTTTCTGTCATTGGTGGGGGTGTAAGCTTGTTCAGCCACTTTGAAATGCAGTATGGCGGTTTCTCAGAAAATTGAGAATCAATCTCCCCAAGGACCCAGCAATACCACTTCTGGGTGTATACCCTAAAGATGCACAGTCACACTCCAAAGGCATTAGCTCAACTATGTTCATAGCAGCGTTATTTGTAATAGCAAGAACCTGGAAACAACCTAGATACCCCTCAACTGAAGATTGGATTAACAAACTGTGGTACACCTATACATGTAGTACTACTCAGCTGTAAGACAAAATGATATCCTAAAATTTGCAGGCAAATGGATGGATTTGGAGAATATCCTACTGAGTGAGGCATCACAAACTCAGAAAGATAAGCGGGGGATGTACTCACTCATTAGTGGACTCTAAACAAACAAACAAACAAACAAGAAAAAAAGCAAAGCATGCCCAAGCTGCAAACCACAACCACTGAACAGCTTGGGATCAGAAACACCCTAGACTGACACATTTGATCCCACTCCCCCTAGAGGAACACCCACCTCACTCTTGAGGGAGGGGGGACAAAACTGTATCTGCCATGAGTGGAGACTGTACTAAGCAATATTGGGTCAATGGGACCTTGGGACTGCCTGCAGCCTGCCCAGGGAAGAGATGGGGATTTGTGGAGAAGAAAGAATAACCTGATGTGGCCGGAGGGGGAAGGGACCTTGAATAAGGATATACAAGGTTAGAAAGTGTGACTTCTTTGTTAATAATAATAATAATAATAATAATAATAATAATAAAAAGGAAAAAAATAAAAAACCCCTAAAGTCAAACATCTTTTCATATGTATTTCAAAGTGAGAATTTGTAGAACAATGAAGCTATTTGTATATCCTGGAAACAAAATACTCAGATTATATTTTTTCAAACATTTATAGCCTAGAAATTGTTTAGATGAGAGAACAAAAGTGAACACAATTATTTTTTTTCCTTTTGAAAATTTATTTTAAAAGGCTTTTCCCCCATAAATACCATTGTTCTCCCTTCCCTCCTCCCACCTTGGGACTCCTTGCCCTCCTTAGGGAATAGATGGGAAAATTGGGTTGGGGGAGGCTGAGGGAGGACTGGGAGGGACTGCGAGGGGGGAAGTGAGGGAGAACAGTGGTATATATTGGGAAAATCTTTTAAAGTAAATTTTAAAAATAAAAGAAAAAAATTATATTAAAAAGAAATTCATTTTTACAAATGCACGTGTGTGTGTGTGTGTGTGTGTGTGTGTGTGTGTGTGTGTGTGTGTGGCACATGGATGAAGTATCCATGGAACCCAAGAAATTTAGAAGAGGGTATCATATCCTTGGGAGCTAGAGCTTTAGGTGGGTGTTAGCCACATTATGTGAGTACTTGGCTCTGAACTAAGGTTCTTTGTTAGATCAATAAATATTTGTAACTTCTGAGCCATCTCTTATGCCTGAGAAAGAGGAAAATATTCTGTTTAAAACTTTTTCATGGAATGATGGGTTCCATGACTAGTCACAGGTAAAAAGTTAGAAAATCCAGATAACTATTTAGAAGCAAAAACATGAATGCACAAGAGAGATAGTTTACCTAAATTAGACTGAGTAAATTAATCCTTTCTTCACCTTGACATGAATAGGCACAGTTCTTTTTCATAGACTATGAGAAGAAGATGGTTCAATATTTTAATAGATGTGTGTAGAACTCTTTTAGGGAATGAACTCTTATTATCGTTTTACATTTAAACTTTTCTATAGAGTTCAAAGGGAATTGTGTTAAAATTTAAAGTTATTAAAGTTGTTAATTTAAATATTTAACATTTTTATCAAACAAAGCAGGTCATAAGCTGTGTGGGTAGGCTAAATAAAGGCAAAACTATGTATTGGGGTTTAGTTTAGTTTAGAGAAATGTAACCTGATTTCTGCTTGAGGTATAGGCTTCTACTTTTTTTTTTAATGATTCTTCTTTCCTAAGTTTCCCATAAACATGCAGGAAGACTGGATTGGTGTCTGGTAATTGTGTTTACCTTTGGCTTAACTAGTGATCTGCTTTTTCTGACTTCTTTAAATTGGAACCTGACACTGGCATTTTCTATTCTGACTTACAATGACAGCTCTTGAATATTCCTCCTGACACTTTCACTTGTTTATCATTATGACTTTTGATTTAGAAAATACAAGTTCTTTTTAATAACCCTCTGTGGACATCGTAGCTGTACTAATTAGGACCGCATAGCTATTGCATACACACCAAACCTCATCTCAAAGCTGTATTTTTTCATTGAGTTGCTGCAAACCTTGATCATTACTGGGCACACAATATAGGGCAGGTGATTTAATTTCTTATGTCTTAGTCCTTACCTATAACAAATATTCAAGCAATGACAGTTTATGCCATATTTGGTTACCTAAAGAATTAATGCTAAAAACCGTTTTGAGTGGTGGTTAGCAAGTAATGCTTGCTATTTAAATGTTGCAATCATTATAGTATAAATATAGGTTGCATGAGATGATTAAACTAAAATTATTTCATTATTTGCATTTATCTCTTAGTTATATTATTTATTATGGTACTGCAATATACATTTCTTTAATTTCATGTTCTCTATTTCATATCTGGCACCTAAATGTGTTTTATTTTTTTTATTTTTTCTTTCTTTCCTTTCATGTAGCACTGATTTTCTTATATAATAGCACTATTTAGTTGAATAAAATGCCATGAGTAAATAAGATTTTCTCCATGAATAATTTTAAAAATATTATCCTAATTAGGGTTTTATTGTTGATATATATAAAACACCATGACTTAAAGCAGCATGAGGAGGAAAGGGTTTATTTAATCTCCCATCTTTCAGGTCACTTTTTATCTCTGAGAAAGTCATTGCAGGAACTCAAGGCAGAAATGTGGAGGCAAGATACGAAACAAAAACCATGGAGGGCTTCTACTTATAAACTTACTTCTCATGGCTTGCTCAGCCTACCTACTTATAGCATCCAGGACCATCAGCCCAGGTATGAGACTGCCTACAGTGACATAGGCTCACCAACATCCATCATCAATCAAGAAATCATTTACTGCTTTTCCATAGGCCCCCCTTGAGAATGCAATTTCTCAATTGCTTTTCTGTTCTAATACAACTCTAGCTTGTGTCAAGTTGATATAAACCTAAGTAACATACTCAACTTTCAGTTTTAATCTTCTGCCCTGAAAAGCTTTAGAACTTTTCTGGACTAAATGTTCACTACAAACAGCTTTCCAGTTACTTTGTAAGAGAATATATTTTGTATATATTATGTCTTAAATATTAAGTAGTAATTATAGATTTAAAATATTTTAATTATTTGTATTTCTGTTCATATCAAATAGAACTTACAAACTGATCGATATGCTAACCAATACATGGATCCAAGGACACCATAAATTGATGTCATTGAGTATCAATATATTTATTGTAGACATCCAAGCTGGATTTAATATTCTCTTTTTTTCTTTATTTATTTTGTATTTATCAAGAAAAACAGTAAAATGAATTTAAAATGCTGATAAGTTAACAATAACTATAAAGAAAATAAAATTCATAAGCATGACTTATCAAGGGTGATAATGCAAATAATTTGCAACACATAAAATTACTTTGTGTTCAGCTTTCCCTCTGAATTTTTTTTTCTATCCCTGTATATCCTTATTCAAGGTACTTTCCCCCTCCTGGCATATCAGGTCATTTTTTCTTCTCCACAACTCCCCATCCCCTCCCTGGGCAGGCAGGAGACAGTCCCATGGTTCCACTGATCCAATAATGCTTAGTTCAGTCTCCACTCCTGGCAAATCCAGTTTTGTTCCCCCTCCCACAAGAGTGAGTCAGGTGTTCCTCTAGGTGGAGTGGGATGATAAGGGTCACTCCAGGTTGTTTCTGATCCCAAGCTGTTCAGTGGTTGTGGTTTGCAGCTTTGCTTTTTTCTTGTTTGTTTGTTTAGAGACCACTAATGAGTGAGTACATCTCCCGCTTATCTTTCTGAGTTTGTGATACCTCGCTCAGGAGGATATTCTCCAAATCCATCCATTTGCCTGAAAATTTTAGGATATCATGTTTTCTTACTGCTGAGTAGTATTCCATTGTGTAGATGTACCACAGTTTGTTAATCCATTCTTCAGTTGAGGGACATCTAGGTTGTTTCCAGGTTCCTACTACTACAAATAATGCTGCTACGAACATAGTTGAAATGGATTTAATTTTCTAAACAGCCCATTAATAGATAAATGAAAATATGCTAAGGTGAACATCCCAGGTAATGATATTTGATGTATCTATATAATAAATTAAAAAATTATAAAATGAAAACTAATAGTTTTAGATAGATAGTAGATAAAAACTAAATAAGTGTGCTAGCTAATTTTATGTTAAACTCTGAAATGAGACAGTCATTTTTTAAGAGGAAACCTCAGTTGAGAAAATGTCCATATTCTAGTTAGGGTTTTCATTGTTGTGAAGAGACATTACAACTATGACAACTCTTAAAAAAGAAATATTTCTTTGTGGTGGTTCACTTACAATTTTGGAGATTTAGTCCATTATCATTATGTTGGGGAGCATAATGGCATCAGGCAGACATGATGCTAGACCTGAGAGTGCTACATCTTGCTGAGGTAGCTGAGGGAAAATTGAAGTATGAAGTTATTTCTTAGACTCAAATGACTTACCTGTAAATTATACTGTGAAAAATAGGTAGCCACCAAGCAAAAAGTAAGTAACTCATTAATAAGTTAATTGAAAAGCTAATGAAAGAGTTGAAATCAAACAATAAGAATGCCAAATGCCATATCTTTAGATAATAAAATATTAAATCTCCTTAGGAAAAAAATAATGTGACAAAAAATCTCAACTCAGAAATGTAAACTTCATGTATAACCATAACTCTAAATCTGAAATCTGTTAGAAGTGAAAAGTCCACCATAAAATAAGCTAAAAAATAGTAGTAACATTACTTAGGCTTATTTTCTGTGTGACAATAATTATGACATAACTCACAAAAGAGATACAGTTATTTTAGCTCATTTACGTTTGTTGTTACTTTTTTTCATGTTTCTAGGTCTGTGCTGAAGTAGAACATTACAGTGAAGAAGGCCAGGTCCACCAAAGCCATTACTTCATGGTGCACAGGAAGCAAAGAAAGAAAGAATGAGATAGGAGGAAGGCATTTCCAGATCACACACTCACCAATTGACTCCATCTAAGTAGACACAACCCCAACTTGTCACTATTTTCCAGTAATGCTGTCGTATTATGAATCTGTTAAATCAAAGCCATTGTAAACCAGTTAACTTTCAGTGGTTGTAGCACTCACTCACTAAAGACCAATTATTCAATAAATAAAGCTTTAGGAAAAATTTTATATTTACCCCTAGTAATTTTGAAAAAATAAATTTGCAGCCAAAATATTTAAAAGAAGAAAAATAATCAAGAGCAGCCAGGAAAATTATTTGAAACTTATGGCACAGAGGTTTGTTAATCTTACTTTGGATTTTTTAAAATAGAAGTATAAAACAAAATTAAACCAGTTCAAAACATAACTGCATTTAATGAAAAGAAAGGGTCAAGTAGATCTTACATGAAGAAAATTATATCCATCACCTGGATACAAATAGAATCCACTATTAAGTAACAATGTCTGATAATTATTGGTTTAATAAACACCTTCAGATCCAAATGATACTGCTGGCATGACTACTGAGATGTAAAAGAAATAAATTTTTCTCATGTTACTACAAAGAATATATCTGTTATAACACATTTTTTTTTCAGGAAATTCTATATGAAATTGACAATCCACTAAAGGAAAGATGATTAAAATATAACTTGGTGAAGAATAAGTTTATTGGTGCTACAGATACAGAAGGATGCACAACTCTAAGGCAACCCTGAATTTCCTTAGCAGTCATTACTTACTGGCTACAGAGCTTGTTAAGAGAAAAGGTTTTGAATATCTGTTCAGTTTTGAGGACTTCCTGAAGCTCATGAGTTGTTTATTTACAAAGTTTTAATATACCTTCCTTTAGAACTTTCTGAGTCCTAGATGAATACCTGACTCAGTCTCGATGTTGGGGGGAGAGAACTGGATCTGCCTTCGAGTGAAGGCTGAACTGAGCAATATTGGGACCTTGGGACCTCCTGCCCATGCTTGGGAGGAGATGGGGAGATGAGGAGAAGAGAGAGTGACTTGATGTGGTGGGAGGGGGAAGGGACCTTGAATAAGGATATACACAGATAGAAAATGTGACTACTTTATTCATAATAAAAAAGAAAATAAAATCAAAGATCTAAAAAAAAGAAATATGAATAAGTTAAAAAAAGATTAGGAAACCTTTCAAATTTCTTCAGAGAGCTTTTGGATGAAGATAGTGATTAATACAGAGATCTACAATAAGTCAAATAAGGAGAGTACAACACAGCATAGTGCTAAGCCTTAGATGGTATATCTATGTTCCATGTTTTATTAGTCAGGGTACTATAGAGTAACAGAATTTATACAATAAATCTCTTTTTATATTTGCAATGTAGATTTATTAGGATGACATAATGCTGTAATCCAGTAACTTCAAAAATTCCTGGCTGTGAATAGAAATTCAAAGGATACAGTAGATGTTCACTCCATGAGGCTACATGTCTCAGCTTGTCAGTATATGCTGAAATCCTAAAGAAGTAGGCTTTAATGTCAATGAAGGAATGGACTCCCTAGCAAGGCAAGGGCAAAATGATGAAGAGCAAAAGTATCCTTTTCTCCAAGACCTTCTGGAGGCTTTTAGCACAAGATGTAGTCTAAATAAAAGATGTATCTTCCTACCTTCAGTTAGGTATTAAGAACATGTGTCTTTATACTTTAAAGATCCAGGTTAACTCAGAGAGATGGGCAGGGGATGTACTCACTCACTAATGGTCTCTAAACAAACAAACAAGAAAAAAAAAAAAAAAAAAAAAGCCAAACATGCCCAAGCGGCAAACCACAACCACTGAACAGCTTGGGATCGGAAACACCCTGGACTGACCCTTTGGATCCCACGCCACCTAGAGGAACACCTGACTCACTCTTGAGGGAGAGGGGAAAGAACTGGATTTGGCCAGAGGTGGAGACTGACCTAAGCATTAATGGGTCAGT
>PVIH01029982.1:0-12812 GCA_004025045.1 Sigmodon hispidus
ATATGGATCTTACAGGAAAGCGGCTTCAGTCCAGAGTGGGAAGAGGGTTACTGTGCTGTTCCAGCCCCACCCCTGAGTGCCATGTCACTGCAGCCACTCTTCCCAGGGATGGCTCCCAGCTAAGACCAGACACCTGTCTGATGGTCAAGGTAAGCCAGCCTCCTGAGCCACCAGGCTGAGACAGAGAGACAAGGAGTCCTTAAGCTGGGGCCCTGATAAGATCTTCAGCTGCTGACTGACCCTGGAACATATCCTCAGTACTTCTGGAACCTGTTTAATGGGGTTGCTGAGCAGGTTGAGATGGGCCTGCTTGAGCTTGACCATGCTCCTCTCTTCCCTCCTACCAGGGCAGTACCCTCCTCTGGAGCTCACTACTTCCATGCCTGCCCTGTTTGCTTCCTGGCCTCATTACCACAGACTGAACTTTAGAAAATTCTAACTAGGTTGCATGCATGGCTACCTAAAGCCTTCCAAAAATGCTCACGGAACACTGACATGGAAAATCAGCCTTCTCACTGTTGTCTACAAAATGCTGTTTAAGAAACAAAAACAAAAACATCCCCCTGGAAACCTCCTTCTAGCCTAGCACCATGGGGCTGTATACTCCATTCAGAGAAGTGCCTGTACAGTTTGAAAAGGGCTAACACTTTCCTCTCCTACCCCAGGACCTTTGTACAAGCTGATCCTACCTGGAGATTCTTCCCTTCGATTCCACTGTGCTGTCTCCCTCTCCAAATCCTAGGAGAAGCCTTTCCCACCATTATTGGGAAATATTTCCTATCACTTCATACTTGCTGGCTGACATTACCTCTCGAAAGGCATCCCCCACTGTCACTTAATATACTGTTACATGTCCTGTATTTAGCACTTTCCCTAGTGCCTAGAAGGAAATTAGTAAGTGTGTGTAACCAGTACAGAGGGATGAAAAAGCCCTGAGAACTATAAAATGCTCCAAAGAACTCACAAAATGATTCTAAAAGAAAAAAGACATCAGGAAATAAGCTAAGTAACCACTGGCTAGATATCCGAGGCCTTTGGAATAGGGCAGCAGCTACATCGAGACACCACTCCCACTGGGGAGACCCTGTTCCACCCAGCCATGGAGGGTGGCACACTCTGCAATTACTGTAGCTCCCCTCCTATTCAGAGTTAGGCAGCTGAGCACCTGCCAGGGTCCAGGAAGGTGACCCTGGCATCACCAGCAAGACTGACTCCTCCTCCCTGCCCTCCATCCCTCTCCCCAGCCTTGAACCACACCCACCAGAATCTGGCCAGCAGAGCTTCCTTCCAGCCACCCTGCCACCTTCCTGAGGCCTGCACACACTCAGTGGGTGCGCTTGTGAATCACAGATTTCCTGTCTTTCCCAACGCCAGCAGAGAACCACTTCGCCTATCTTTGGATGTCCCACAGACTGAAAAAAAAAAATCAATTTATCTGCCTGGCTCTTAGGCCAGAAACCCTCTGATAACATCAGTGATATGAGGCTTCCCCTGGTGCATCAGAGAAGGCAATGCTACAGTCTGAGGTCCAATAGACCCCTGATACCCTAAGGTGTGAATTCTGTCTTTTGGAATCATCCAGGCTTCAGTGGAAGCTATAGACATCCAATCAGAGATGCTAGCATAGGAGATACAGATCATTCTACATGCTCACCCAACCCAGCTAGCCCATTCCTCTTTCACAGGATCCATATGGGACAACATTAGACCAGCATACCTCAAAAGTGTGGCTTTGGTATCCTTAGACCCTAGATCAGCTGTAAGAGACCAGTATAAAGGGAAGCAGGCCCGATGGGACATCTTGCCAGATGTGGTGCCCGACCGTGCATATGGACAGATTTTTCCCCAACATGGCATCTGGCCACATGTGATGCCAAACCAGGCATCTGGCCAGATATTGTGCCTGACCAAGCATCTGGGCATATGTGGTGGCCAACAGGGAATCTAGGCATATGTGCTGGCTGACTGGGTATCTTGGCAGATGATCCCGACCGGACATCTTCCCAGAGGTGTTGTCTGAGAAAGCATCTGGACAGATGTGTTGCCCAACCGGGCATCTGGCCACATGTGGTGGCCGACCGTCATATGGCAACATGTGGTGCCTGAATGTGCATCTGTCAACATGAGGTGCCCAATAGGGTTATGTGGCCACATGTGACTATCAACAGGGCATCTGGCCATATGTGGTGCCCAACCAGGCAACTAGACAGATGTGGTGCCTGACCAGGCATTTGGACAGATGTGGCATCTGACTGGGATCTGGCCAGATGTTGGGCTTGACTGGATACCTATAAAGATGTAGTGCCTGAGCGGTCATCATTTCAGATGTGGTCCTTGACCAGGCATCTGGCCACATGTGTTGCCCGAACGAATATCTGGCCAGATGTGGCATCTGACCGGGAATCTGGCCAGATGCAGTGCTCAACTAGGTATCTGGAGATATGAAGTGCCTGAATGGGCATCTGGTCTGACGGGGTGCTTGACGGGGCATCTGGGCAGTTCTGGTGCCCTACAGGGCATCAGAACTGATGTGCACAACTGAGTACCTGGCCAGATGTGTTTCCTGACTGGTACATGGACAGATGTGGTGCCTGCATGGGCATCTGGACATACGTGGTGCCCCACTAGGCACCTGGCCACATGAGGTGCTTGACTGGGCACCTAAGAAGATGTGGTACCCGCACGGGCATCTGGCCAGATGTGTTGCCCGATCGAGAATCTGGACAGATGTGCTGCCCGACTGGGAATCTGGGCAGATGTGCTGCCCGACCGGGTATCTGGACATATGTTGTGCCTGACCGAGCATCTGGCCAGACATGGTGACCGACAGAACTTTGAGACTGATGTGGTGCACTAGTGGGCACATGTATAGATGTGGTGCTTGACAGAGAACCTGGACAGGTGTTGTGCCTGACTGGGCACCTGTCCAAATGTGGTGCCTGACCAGGAACCAGGATAGATGTTGTACCCAACATGGGATCTGGCCACATGTGATGCCAGACTGGGAATCTGGCTAGATGTGGTACCCGACAGGGCATCTGGACAGATATATTGCCCAACCGGGCATCAAGCAACATTTGGTGCCATGACCGGGCATCTTATCACATGTGATCCTCGACAGGGCATCTGGCCACATGTGGTGCCCAACAGGGCATCTGGACAGATGTGGTGCCTTCTGGGCATCCGAGCAGATTTGGTGCCTGAACAAGCATCTTTCCAAATGTGGTGCCAGACCAAGCATTTGGACAGATGTGGCATCTGACCGGGAATCTGGCCAGATGCTGGGCTTGACTGGATACCTGTACAGATGTGGTGCCCGACCAGGCATCATTCCAGTGTGGTGCCTGACCAAGCATCTGGCTAGATGTGTTACCCAACTGGGTACCTGGACAGATGTGCTGACCGACTGAATATCAGGACAGATGTGGTGCCCGACAGAGCATCTTGCCAGAAGTGGTGCCTAATCGGGCAACTGGCCACATTTGGTGCCTGATTGGGGATTAGCCACATGTGGTAGCCAAGCTGGCATCTAGCCAGACATGATGTGCGACTGGACATCTTGCCAGATGTAAAGCCCAACCAGGTATCTAGCCAGATGTGGTTCCCAACCCTGCATCTGGCCAAATGTGGTACCCACCCATTCATCTGGCCTGATGTGGTGACAGTCTGGCATCTTTCCAGTAGTGGTGCCCACAATGCATCTGTCAACATGTGGTGCCCGACCGGGCATGTGGTCTGATATCATACCCGACTGGGTTTCTTTCAAGATATGGTGCCCAAAAAGGCATCTGGCCACATGTGTTGCTTGACCAGTAATCTGGTCAGATGTTTTGCCCTACAGGGAATCTGGCCTCATGTGTTGCCCGACCAGGCATCTGGCCAGATGTTTTGCCCAACCATACATCTGTGCATCTGTGGTGCCCAACCATGCATCTGGCCAGACATAATGCCCAAAAGAGCTTCTTGACAAATGTGGTGCCCCGCTGGGCATATGGACAAACGTGGAGGCCTTTCCAGTCTTCTGGAGAGCTATGGTGCCCGATTAGACACCTGGCCACCTGTGGTGTCCAAGAAGGACCCTGGACAGTTGTGATGCTTGACCAGGGATCTGGCCACATGTGTTGTCCAACCGGGCATCTGGCCAGATGTGGTGCCTGACGGGGCATCTGGACATATGTATTGCCCGACCAAGCATCTTGAAACATTTGATGCCATGAATGGACATCTTGTCACATGTGGTACCAACCTGGCATCTGGCCACATGTTGTGCCCAACAGAGCATCTGGTCAGATGTGTTGCCCAACCGGACATCTGGCCCAAATGTGGTGCCCCATCGGGCATCCTTCCAGTTGAGGTGTCCACCACGCATCTGGCCACATGTGGTGCCCTATTGGGCATCTGGCCAGATGAGGTGCCCGACCAGGTACCTGGACAGATGTTGTGCCCATTTGGGCATATGGCCAGATGTGGTGCCCGACCATGTACCTGGACAGATGTGTTGACTGACTGGGCATCTCACCAGATGTGGAGCATGTCCAGACATCTGGCCAGATGTGGTACCTGACCTGGCATCTGGCCAGATGTGGTGCCCGACCGGTCACCTGGAGAAATGTAGTGCCCAACCAGGCATGTGGCCACAAGTGGTGCCTAAACAAGTATCTGGACAGATGTTGTTCCCTAATGAGCATCTGGGCAAATGTGATGCCTGACTAGGCATCTGTCCAGATGTGGTGCACGATAGGGCATCTGGCCATATGTGGTGCCCAACTGGGCATTTGATCACATCTGGTGCCAGAATGGGCATCTGGCCACATGTGGTAGCCGAACTGGAATCTGGCCAGATATGGTGGCCAACAGAGCTTCTGGACATGTGTGGTAACCTACTGGGCATATGGACACATGTTGTGCCCAACCGGGCACCTGGAAAGATGTGATGCCCGACTGGGTATCTAGCCACATGTGGTGATTGACCGGGATCCTGGACAGATGTGATGTCTGAGCAGGCATCTGGACAGGAATGGTGCCCAACCGAGCATATGGCCAGATGTGGTGCCCCACTGGGCATCTGACAAGATGGGGTGCACCTTGTCACATGTGGTACATGACAGGGCATCTGCCCAGATGTGGTGCTTGTTGGGGCATATGGTCAGATTTGGTACCTGGCCAGGCATCTTTCCAAATATGGTGCTTGACCAGGCATCTGGACATATGTAGTGCCCAAACAGGCATCTGGCCAGATGTGGTGCCCAACTCAGCATCTGGCCAAATGTGGTGCCTGAACGGGCATCTGGCCAGATGTGGCATCCTACCAAGCATCAGGCAAGATGTGGAGCTAGACCGGGTACCTGGATATATGTGGTGCCCAACAAACTACCTGGATGGGTGTGGTGCTTGACCGGGCTTCTGGACAAATGTGATGCACATTTGGACATCTTTCCAGATGTGGTGCCAGAACAATCATCTAACCAGATGTGTTCCCTTCCAGAGACCTGGACAGATGTTGTGCCCGACTGAGAATCTGGACATATGTGGTGCCTAACAGGTATTTGGCCAGATGTAGTGCCCAAATGGGCACCTGGACAGATGTGGTGCCTGACGGGGCATGTGGCCACATGTGGTATGCAACCGAACTTCTGACTACATCTGGTAGCTGAATGGGCATCTGGCCACATGTGGTAGCCGACCTGGCAACTGGACAGACATGTTGTCTGATTCGGCAACTGGACAGACATGTTGTCTGATTCAGCATCTGGCCAGATGTTTAGCCTGACCAGGCATCTAGCCAGATGAGGTGCCCAACCAGTTACCTAAACAAATATGGTGCCTGACCGGACATCTGGCCAGATAAAGTGCCCGGCTGGGCATCTGGGCAGATGTGGTGCCAGACCAGGTATCTGACAAGATGTGGTGCCCAACCAGCATCTGGGCCGATGAGGTGCATAATCGGACATCTTTCCAGTTGTGGTGCCCATCATGCATCTGGCCTCATTTGGTGCCCTACTGGTCATCAGGCCAGATGTATTGACCACCGAATATCTTGCAACCATTTGTGCTATGACAGGGCATCTTGTCACATGTGGTACTCGACAAGGCATTTGGCCACATGTGGTGCCCGAAGGAGCATCTCGCCAGATGTGGTGCCCACCCAGACATCTGGCCAGATGTAGAGCCCAACCAGGCAACTAGGCAGATGTGGTTCCCGACCATGCATCTGGCCAAACATGGTGCCCAATTGGGCATCTGAGAAGATGTTTTGCCCGAACGGGCATCTTTCCAAATGATA
This sequence comes from Sigmodon hispidus, assembly GCA_004025045.1. NCBI lineage: Eukaryota > Metazoa > Chordata > Mammalia > Rodentia > Cricetidae > Sigmodon > Sigmodon hispidus. Next base: position 6,284 of record PVIH01029982.1, read on the forward strand.
TGCCACATGGGACAACAGGCCAGATGTGGTGCCTGACCAATCACCTGGACAGATATGGTTCCCAACCAGGTATCTGGCCACATCTGGTGCCTGAATGGGCATCTAGCCACATGTGTTAGCTGACCCATCATCTGATCAGACGTGTTGTCCGACTGGTTTTCTGGCCAGATGTGGAGCCTGAGCAGACATCTGGCCAGATGAGGTGCCCGATCTGGAACCTGGAAACATGTGGTGCCGTTCAGGCACCTGGACAGATCTGGTGCATGACCAGGCATCTGGCCTGAAGGGGTCTTTGACAGGGCATCTGGCCAGATGTATTGCCCAACGGGGCATCATGCAACATTTGTTTCTATGACCGGGCATCTTGTCACATGTGGCACCCAACACAACACCTGGCAACATGTTGTGCCTGACAGCATCTGGCCAGATAGGCCATCCGACCAGGCATCTTGCCAGATCTGGTGCTCAAACGGGTTCCTGGAGAGATGTGGTGCCCGAACAGGCATCTGGAGAGATGTGGTGCCTGACCGGGCATATTTCCAGATGTGATGCCCGACCAGGTACGTGGACAGATGTGGTGCCCGAATGTGCATCTGGGCACATGTGGTACCCGATCTGGTACCTGGATAGATGCCGTAACAGGTACCTGGACCAATGTGATTTCCGAATGAGTATCTGGACAGATGTGGTGACTGACAGGTCATCTGCCCAGATGTGGTACATGACTGCTTACCTGGACAGATGTGGTTCACGACTAGGTACCTGTACAGACGTGATTCTTGATCAGGCATCTGGACAGATGTGGTGCCTGACTGGGCATCTGGCAACATGTGATGCCCGATTGAGCATCTGGCCACATGTGGTGCCTGAACAGGCATTTGGCCAGATGTGGCATCTGACTGGGCATCAGGCCAGATGTGGAGCTCCACCGGGTACCTGGATATATGTGGTGCCCATCAAACTACCTGGATGGGTGTGGTGCTTGAACGGGCATCTGGACAGATGTGATGCACAATCGGGCATCTTTCCAGATGTGGTGCCAGAACAAGCATCTAGCCAGATGTGGTGCCCTCCTGGGTACCTGGACAGATGCAGTGCCTGACCAAGAATCTGGATATATGCAGTGTCTGACAGGTCTTTGGCCAGAGGTGGTGCCCAACCAGTCATCTTGGCAGATGTGGTTTCTGACCATGCATCTGGACAGACATGATGCCCGACGGATCATCTGAGCAGAAGTGGTGACGATCGGGCATCTGGTCAGATGAGATGCCCAACCATGTACCTGGACAGATGTGGTGTGCGACCGGATATCTGACCAGATGAGGTGTCCAACTGGGCATCTGGGCAGATGTGGTGCCTGACTGGTATTTTGTCAGATGTCATGTTCCACCGAGCATCTTTCTAGATGTGGTGCCTGCATCTTGACAGATGCGTTTCCTGATCTTGAATGTGGCCAGATATGGTACCCGGCCAGGCACCTGGCCACATGTGGTGCCTGATTAGGTATCTGGGTAGATTTGGTGCCTGTCCTGGCATCTGTCAATATGTGGTTCCTGACTGCTCATCTCAACATATGTGGTGCCCAACAGGGCATCTGGCCACATGTGGTGCCTGATCAGGCATCTGGCCAGATATGGTGCCAGGCTGGGCACCTGGCCACATGTGTTACTTGAGCAGGCATCTGTGGAGATGTGGTACATGACTGAGCATCTCCCCATATGTGGTGCCCAACTGGGCATCTGGCCAGATGTCGTGCCCGACCAGGCATCTTTCCAGATGTGGTATTTGTCCAGGCACCAGGCCAGATGATTCCCTGTCAGGGCTTCTGGCCAGATGTGGTGCTCGACTGGGCATAGGGACAGATGTTGTGCCCGACTGGGCATCTCACTAGACGTGATGCCCAACCAGGCTTCTGGCAAGATGTGGTATTTGATCAGGTATCTGGCCAGATGTGGTGCCCGACAAGGCATCAGGCTAGGTGTTGTGCCTGTTCAGGCACCTGGACAGATGTGGTGCCTGACCAGGCACCAGGTCACATGTGGTGCCTGACTGGTCATATGGGCAGATATGGTACCCGACTTTGCATCTGGCCACATGTGATTCCCAACCACACAGCTGGCCAGATATGATGTCTGACAGGGCATATGGCCAGATTTGGTGCCCAACTGGGCATCTGGCCTTATGTGGTGTCCGATCAGGCATCTAGCCACGTGTGGTAGCCAACACAGCATCTGGCCAGACGTGTTGTCTGACAAGGCATCTGGCAAGAAGTGGTGTCCTAATGGCAGTCTGGCCAGATATGTTGCCCAAACAGGCATCTGGCCACATGTAGTGCTCGACTGAGCATCTTGACACGTGTGGTGCCCAACTGAGCATCTGGACACATGTGATGCCCAACTGGCTATCTGCCTAGAAGTGGTTCCAGACCAGGTATCTGGCCATATGTGGTGTCATACTGCACATCTGGACCATTGTGGTGCTCGACCAAGCATGTTTCCATTTGTGGTGACTGACCAGGCATCTGGCTACATGTGGTGCCCGACTGAGCATCAGGAGAGATGAGGTGCCTGACCAAGCATCTGGCCAGATGTGGTGCCCGACTAGGCATCTACCCAGATGTCGTGCCTGACCAGGAATCTTTCCAGATATAGTTCCCAACCAGGCATCTTGCCACAAGTGTTCCCCAACCAGGCATCTGGGCAGATATGGTACCCGGCTGGGCATCTTTACAGATGTGGTGCCTGACCGGGCAACTGGACAGATGTGTTGCCCCACCAGGCATATGGACAGATGTGTTGCCTGACTGGGCATCTGGCCAGATGGGGTGCCCGACCAGGTATCTTTCCAGATGTGGTGTCTGACCGGGCATCTGGCCATATGTGGTGATCGAATGGGTATCTGGACAGATATGGCGCCCAACCAGGCATCTGGACAGATGTGGTACCCAACTGGGAACCTGGACAGATGTGTCGCCCAAACGAGAATCTGAACAGATGTGGGGACCGACAGGATGTCTGGCCAGAGGTGGTGCACAACCAGGCATCTGGCCACATATGATGCCTGAAAGGACATCTATCCACATGTGATTGCTGACCTGGCATATGGCCAAACGGACCGGGCATCTTTCCAGATGAGTTGCTCGACCATGCATCTGGTCACATGTGTTGCCTGACCAGGCATCTGGCCAGATGTTTTGCCTGACCGGGCATCTGTGCATATGTTTTGCCCTACTGAGCATCAGGCCAGACATGCTGCCCAACAGAGCTTCAGAAAAGATGTGTTTCCCTACTGGGCACCTGGACACATGTGGTGCCCAACAGGGAACCTGGACAGATGTGGTACCCAACCAGGTATCTAGCCACATGTGATGCCTGACTCGGCATCTGGGCAGATGTTGTGCCTGCATGGGCATCTGAACAGATTTGGTGCCCAAACAAGCATTTATGCAAATGTGGTGCCCGAACAGGCATCTGTACAGATGTTGTACCCAACTGGGTAACTAACCAGATGTGGTGACTGACTGTGCATTTGGCCACATGTGGTGCCCAACCAGGGACCTGGACACATGTGGTGCCTGACCGGGCTCTGAGAAGATGTGGTGCCCTTAAGGGCATCTGACCACATGTGTTAACCAATCGGGAATCTGGACAGGTGTGTTAACCAATCGGGCATCTGGACAGATGTGGTGCTCGAACAGGCATCTGGCCAAATGTGGTGCCCAACTGGGCATCTGGGCAGATGTGGTACCCTACCATGCGTCTGGCCAGATATGGTGCCCGACCATGTGCCTGGACAGATGTGATGCTCGACCGGGCATCTGGCACATGTGATGCCTGACTGAGCATCTTGCAACATTTGGTGCCTGAAAGGACATCTTGCCACTTGTGGTACCCGACCAGGCATATGGCCACATGTGATGCCTGAAAAAACATCTGTTCAGATGTAGTGCGCGTCGAGGCATCTGGACATATGTGCTGCCCGACCAGGCATCGGGCCAGATGTGGTGCCCGAACAGGCATCTGGCAAGTTGCGGTGACCGACTTTGCATCTGGGCAGTCGTGGTGCCATATTGGGCATCTGGTTGGATGTCAGGCTCTACAGGTCATCAACCCAGATGTGGTGCCCGACTAGGTATCTACCCACATGTGGTGCTCAACCAGTTTTCTAGCCAGATGTGGTGCTCAAACAGGCATCTGGCCAGACATGGTGCCTAAAGGGGCATATGAGTTGATGTGGTGCCCGATAGGGCATCTTTTCAAATGTAGAGCCTGGCCAACCATCTGGAGAGATGTGGACCCTACCGTGCATAAGGATATATGTGTTTCATGTCTGGGCATCTGGCCTTTTGTGGTGCCTAACCTGGCATCTGGTCAGATGTGTTGCCCTACCGGGCATCCAGCCAGATGTTGCTCACGATTGGGCATCTGGCCTGACGGGGTGCCAGATGGGACATCTGGGTAGTTGTGATGCCCGACTGTGCATCTTGCCAGATGTTTTGCCCAACCTGGCATCTTGCAAGATGTAGTGCCCAAACAGGCTACTTACCATATGGGCTAGCCAACCCAGCATCTGGCCAGATGTATTGCCCAACTGGGCATCAGGGCACATGGGGAGCACATGCAACATGTGGTGCCCTAACAGTCATCTTACCAGATGCAGTACCCGAACAGATATCTGGCTGGGCATCTGGCCCTATGTGCTTTATAATAATATAAAGAACAACAAGATAACTCCAGGAGAAAATGGCGACCCTACAACTACAAAATTCTTCCAAGGAACTGCTACAGCTGATAAACACCTTAAGCAATGTAGCAGGATACAAGATAAACTCAAAGAAATCAGTAGCCCTTCAATACAACTACAAGATCTGAAATGAGCAATGAAGAGGAAACAGAAGGAAGCAACACCAAAAATTCCTTTATGATGATCATTGAAGCTCTCAAAGAAGATATGAAAAATTATCTTAAAGGGATAGAAGAAAATACAAACAAAAAATTGGAAGAGATGAACAAATCTATGAAAGAAAACCAAGAAAAGTAAACCAAGAAATTAAACAAACATGCGAGGAACTAAAAGCTGAAATAAAAGCAATAAAAAAGGCACAAAATGAGGCAAAGATGGAAATAGAAAACCTGAAGAAAAAAGTTGGAACCATGGATACAAGCATAACAAACAGAGCTGAAGAGTTGGAAGATAGAATCTCTGAAGTGGAAGACTCAGTAGCTCAAATAGATTTATCAGTCAAAGAAAATGCTAAAACCAAAAAAGCCATAACTCAAAATGTTCAGGAAATCTGGAACATCATGAAAAGACCTAATTTGAGAATAATAGGAATAGAAGAAGGAGAAGAATGCCAGCTCAGAGGCACAGATAATGTTTTCAATAAAATCATAGAAGAAAACTTCCCGAACCTGAAGAAGGAAATGCCTATAAAGATACAAGAAGCTTTCAGATCATCAAATAGATATGATCCCCCCAAAAAAGTCAGCGTGCCACATTATAGTCAAGCCACAAAACATACAGAACTAAGAAAAAATTTTAGGTGCTGCAAAAAAATGGCCAACTCACATATAAAGGCAGACCCATCAGAATAACACCTGACTATTCAATAGAAATGATGAAAGCTACAAGGGCTTGGTCAGAAGTTATACAGACACTAAAAGAACATAGCTGCCAAACTAGAATACTATACCCTGGAAAATTATCAATCACCATAAATGGAGTAAACAAGATATTTCATGACAGTCAGACTGAAACAGTATCTATCTACCAATCCAGCGCTACAGAGACTATTAGAGGGAAAACTCCAACCTAAGGACCCCAGATACACCAATAAAACCAAAAAACATTCAATAATTCTATAGAAGAATACTCCAGAGAAAGGAAATACCAACAAGTTACCACCAGAAATGGCAGGAAATATCAATCAATGGTCACTAATTTCCCTTAATATCAATGGACTCAACTCTCCTGTAATACATCACACACTAACAAGATGGATATAACAACAGAAGACATCCTTCTGTTGCCTACAAGAAACACACCTCAACCACAAAGACAGACACAGACTTAGAGCAAAGGGTTAGGAAAAGATTTTCCAGTCAAATGGTCCTAAGAAACAAGCAGGGATTGCAAACCTAATATCTAAAAAAGTAGACTTTATTCTAAAACCAATTAAAAGGGACCAAAATGGTCATTAATTATTCAACACAGGAAAAATTGATCAAGAGGAGATTTGGATCCTGAATATTTATGCTCCTAATATAAGGGCACCTACTCATGTAAAAGAAAAACTGCTAAAGCTCGAATCCCATATCAATTCTTATACCGTAATAGTGGGAGACTTCAATACCCCACTTTCAACCCTGGATAGGTCAACCACACAGAGACTCAACAGAGAAATAAGGAGTCTAAAAGGGGTTATTATTCAAATGGATTTAATAGATATCTACAGAAGCTTCCACCCAAACACAAAGGAATATATATTTCTCAGCTCCTCTTGGAACTTTCTCCAAAATTGACCACATAA
>PVIH01029983.1:0-12811 GCA_004025045.1 Sigmodon hispidus
TTCCTCTCTCCCTCCCTCTCTCCCTCCATTCCTCCTTCCCTCTCTTCCTCCCTCCCTCCCTCTCTCCCTCCTGTCCTCTCTTTCTCTCTCTCAGTGTGTGCATGTGCCTCTAGGTCAGTTTTGATAGTCGTTCCTCAGGAACCTTCTCTTTCATTTTATCAGATATGCCTGGAAACTTTCTGACTAGTAGCTAGGAAGCCCCAGGGATTTTTCTGCCCCACCATCCTTGCACTAAAATTGCAAGCAAGCACTCTCACATCTGCTCTCTGCCCTTTTGGTTTCTCAACACAACTTTTAAGGGTTAATATACTCCTTATGCTTCTATGGCAATAAGTTCAGAGAGTGTGCCATCTCCTTTGACCAGTATGTGGCTCTTGAAATATACTAAAATATGCATTAAAAGCCAACTAATTTTGATGCCAATAATAATCTTTGAATGTACACAATACCAGGTCAAACGTATTTCATTATTCATACCACTTTCAGTTATCAAGTCTGTATTTGAATTTTTTAATCATCGCAGTTTCTATCATAGACTTAAAAATTTCCTATTTCGACTCTTGATCAACAATTAGAATAATCAGAATTTTCTGAAGTAGTTTCTGTAAAACATGTAAATCTGTTAAATATCCAGTTATAACTTTCATAAAACATAAGATGTTTGAAACTTTCTTTTCTTAGAAAAAAAGTTTAATTATGGCATAATTATAGTTATTTCACATTACTTCTTTCCTTTTCTTTTTCCAACTCCTCCTAAGCCTCATGTGAAACTCCCCCTCAAATATGTCCCTTACTCTTCAATTGCTCTTGTTTCACACACACACACACACACACACACACACACACACACACACACACACACACACTAGACATATATAAATTCAATCAAACAAGTCAATTCAATGTTTTCATAGGTTTATGATTTCAGAGTTGAACTCTGGGCACAAACAACCAACCAAGAAACTCATCTTCAGGGGAGAACTATTTCTCCTAATTTGAACATTCTTTTCCTGCCTGTATTTCTTTGTCTTTGAGTGGTGTTCTGTGAGATTCCTCTATCCACACTAGTATATCTACTGCCATAGGCTGATCACATGGAAGTGAGCAAATATGTATGTTACTAGGTTTTTACATTTTCTAAATTATATATATTATGCATAAATAATACATATATACATATATATATCAGGTGTTATACCTGTGTTCTCATTTCTCATAATAATAAACAAACATGCCTATAACCAAAAAAGCTTACTCACATTAACTTATTTTTACTAACTAACCATTGTCTTCAACAGTAATAATTGATTTATGTCTTTGTAACACTAAATTTAATTATCAAAATATCTCAGTTGCCACTTGGGCTTCATTAGCATATATATCTTATTTGGGTTATTCAACTATATGGTATAAGTTAAGTTTTTAATTATTTTTGTGTTTAGCTGAGTAAACAAAATCTAGTAACTCCCAATGAACATTTTTGATTTCCTATTTTACTTTTACACTTGCAACACGTTTTTATCACTTATAAGATTTTTGTGAAAAAAACAGAGACACATTATCCTTAGTAGTATATCACATATTAAGTGGCATCAAGGGACTCAACTGATTCCCTATGTGCTTAATGGGAATGAGGATTTGTGATACTAAATAGCTTCACATATATTCTCTCCACTGACTTAAACACAGCAGCTTTCCTTGTGATGACTTTATACTTCCATCTTCTGATGGAAGATTCAGATATGTCATTAATACGTATTTCTGCATAATGAAGTGCAAATACAAAAGACACTTTACTGACTTAATTACAAATCAAAATATTAAATTTAAAACTACTAAAATCTCATAAGAAAACACAAGAGAAAATCTAAGTGAACTCTATTTTACCTATGTTTTTAAACCTCAAGAAGGTATTCTATGGATGAAAAAAAGATGACAAGACTTCATTACAATCAAAATGTTCTTTTTAACTTTATTTTTTAAAGTTTATTTCCTTAATGTACCCACCACTGTTTGCCTCCCTCCCCTCTTTCCAGTTATTCCCCAGTGTCTCCCCGCATCCACTCCACAGAGATGGTAAGGACTCCCAGGGTGAGTCAATGCATAACCAGTTGCAGTAGAACCAAGCCCCTCCCCCAGTAAACTCACATAAACTGCTGACCCAAACTACTGGGAGCTCACTGCCTCTTGAATTGACCACTAGGGAACCTGCATGGGATTTAAATAGGCCCTCTGAATGTAGATGGAAGTTGAATGGCATAGGCAAGTTTGTGGGACATGTGGAAGCAGGACCAGAATTTATTCCTGGCTTCTTGGAGGCCATTTTCTACAGAAGAATGGTTTGCCCAAAATTTTCTTTTCTGAAAAAAAATGTTGTAAAAATCAAGAGGAGATACATATAATGGGAGGGAGACTTTTTAAAATGCTTGTCTAGACATTACAAATACCACAAAAAGATCTAGAACAGTACAAAGAATTCTTTGAAGTCAACTGTAAGAAGACAGCAAGCAACTTTTAAAACAGGTAAGTCCTCTGAACAGACTCTATGGAACAGAGGGCACTCTGATAGAAAACAGTTTAGTGTGTTCATGAAATGCCATTAAAGCATTGCACATTAAAACAAAGAGGTAAATAGACATGTCCATTGGAATGTTAAAAACTAGAATGTAGACACTGTCAAAAAATGCACAGACAGCAGCAACAAGAACATTTACTTGGTATTGGCAGAGTACAAAACGGTGGCTGTTTCATTGTCTTTGTCATGTACTCTGTCAGGTTCTCACAAAATCAGGCATACTCTTACTATGTGACTCAGGAATTGTTCTTGGAACGTGATGTGGACTTACATTGCACTCATATAGTAACTTGCAATGGGATGTCTCTAAAATTCTTATGCATAATGACTGAAATATCAAGAAACCAAACTCCTTTCAATAAATGAGTTTAAGACACCCACACATAATCCTAAGGGAAATTTTTAAAGAGGTATCACTAAGTGAAAAAGCCAAACGAAGAAGGCTCTGCACTGTTTCTAACTATATGGCATGTTTCCAAACTCCAAATGAACAGGAAATTTTCACCACTTGCTGGACACTGGAATGAGAGAAGGATGGAATTTAGAGATTTTGAACAATGAAGTAAAATTTAGAGTTCTAAGTTTGTCTTACTTCTTAATGACAGTAGGAGTTTATATGTGTCATATGTGGCAAAGCCTATATAATTTACAACACAGTAAACTCTATCACAGTAAACTCTTATCACTTTAATTAGTACTAATGAATTGGTATTGGCTCATTATTTGTGAAAAGGATACCATGCTAATTCAAAATGTTAAAATGGGAGTTTATGTGGTTGAGACGTTGGAACCATGTCATTCATTTCTCATCAACCTTTTATTTAGTTATTTTCTTCTCTGTCTGTCTCTGTCTCTGTCTCCCTCTCTCTCTCTCTCTTTCTCTGCATCTCTGTGAGACTATGCCACATTGTGAGGTACCCTGAGTAATCAGCCATTTGGAAGGGCAGCAAGACACCTAAACACTGAACCATTATTTATCCAGCACCTAAAAACTTTAAACCAGAAGCTTGTCTTAAAATCCATTAATTAACAAAAATATAAGTCTAGCTGGAAATATGTATCAAATTTCATTCAAATTCTTATATAATTTACTTCGCTAAAATTAATAAAGAGATCACTGACTTCATATTCAAGCAATAAAATATTCATGTTACTCTTGAGAATGACAAATATCATCCGGTGACTCTCCAAAGTAATTGCTCACACCACTACACTTACAATGGTTAAAATAGTAACTTATATTCCATTTACTATGCATCTTGTCATCACATTTGTGAAAAGAAAGTATGTAAGTCAAGTCTGTTTGCATTTAGGTTGATTGTTGCGGAATGTGATTTGCAATTATTATTACTAAATAGCTGTCTGTACAAGTGGAGAGGTTAACATTATATATATATGCACATATAATTTACAACACAGCCTATATAACTTACAACACGGTGAACTATAACACAGGTTGTACACTTTAATTATTACTAATGAATTGGTATTGACTCATTTTTTACGGCAAGGTTACCATGTTAATGCAAGATATTAAAGTGGGAGTTTATGTGGCTGAGGAAATGTATACACATTTTATATATACATGTATATATAATCACATCCAAGATTATGATTCTGAAAATGTTTGCATTAAGTTTAATTATCTACATGCTAGCTGATTTAAATTATGACCTTCGGCATGCCAGTCTCAGAATTAAAGCTTTCTTATTCATTTCTGGGTTTGGATAATGTCTACATTTATTGTACTTAGATCAAGAAGATGTTTCCTAGCAAAAGGCAATGCCATCTTCTCCATTGGCAATAATGGCAGAAATCCTATCAGCTTTTACAAATAATAATTAGCTGTAGTAATAATGGTAATATCAGAGCCAGCATAAGCTCTAATGACACCCTGAATGAAATGAAGACCTGCCTTCCTCTCCATCACTGCACTTAGTTGCTTGCTAATCCAGTGCTGGCAGAGTGAACTACAGTTTAAGTGGCATCATTATTTTGACTTAAATGTAAGTTCTTCTGAGAAGACTGACAACCTTGGGAAGTAGTCATTTATTTACAGCCAAAGTAGGCTGGGATCTTGCAGTGACATGTGTGCTTCTCCTTCACTGACCTGCCAAGTGGCTAGAATACTTTTCCAAAAGACCACATCTGGTAAGAAGAGAATCCCAACTATTAAGGGACAATTGCCTGCCTCATCATAATTATTAGTGCAGGCAAATCAAGGACACAAATATATGATATTTCCAGAAAACCCACAAAGCATTTTCACTACCTTGAATCTATAGAAATTTGCATAGCAGGAATTATTTAAACTAAACTTGTGAGATATATATTAGCTTGTATTCTACCTCAAAGCATATGTAAAATAGAAAGGGCAATGTATTGACAATCAAAATTTTATTACACTTATTTCAAATGAGCTTCATCTGCACAATTCTATACTGCTGAGGTCATCATTCACTTTTCCCAGTCCCCCATTAGATTTAATAGTACCTTCATAGATGGTTATGCTTTTCTTTGAATTATAAGTTCCAAAATAATATTCTTTTATTGATACACATGCCAACTTTGTAAATAATAATACTGACTGAAATAGCTTCCCTGCAGAGCTATGTGTGACCAACTATTTTATATGCTATTCTTAACATTTATACATGTAATACAACACAACTTGATAATTATTCTTATCACAAAATAAAGTGATTTTTAATACAACTAGTATTAGTAATTATATTTTTACTCAATCTCAAATAGACTTAGTCAGTATAACACCAAGTTGAATAAATGCATAATTCCTGGGTTGTTATTAAGTTCAGTCCAGTTCAAAGGTATACTAGAATGAAACAGTTTTCCTCCCAGAACATCTCCCATTGGGATTCTCTAGTTGATCTAGACAGAAGAATTCAACATCATCAGTTTTACCTTACCTATACACATGTTTATTCACAACTAGTTTAATACCAAACTTAAATAATTATTATATACCTCATTCTACAATGTTTCATAGTCAGAGACTCTGCATTTACACTGCTTTGCCTTCTTTGAAATTATTGTTAGATATGTATTCAATAATAAAACTTCAAAGAAGTCCTTAAAAAACATTATTACAGAAAAGTATTTTATAACTAGAGGTAGCAATTTATACAGAACAATGCCAAATCTTAAAAAAAGTAGTCTATGATAATCTGTCACTAAAAATACGAGCTCTTGAATGATATAGGATTGGATGTTAATGTCCTAGTCATTCACAAACTTCACAACTGACATTTATACATTATGGCCACCCAATATTTGATATTACTATGAAATTTAGATAAATAAGTGATTATAAATGATAAATCATCTGATACATATGAAATGACTATGATTGGGAGTTCTGACACAGTGGATTTTTAAAAAATAAATTACATAAACTTTTAAAGTGTACCTCCTTGACTATTCTTACTCTTGGGTTCCTCAGTAGTTGAAGTAGATGGTTGAGCAGTGTTTCTTCAATAATGTGACATCTACCTTATGACACAGTAACTGCTGCCTTAATTAACCATTTCTTACCATACTTAGCTGCTTTGGTATACATTCTAGAAAGATAACACTTCTATTATAATAATTAAAAATATATAAAGCTACCTACTATATTATAGCATGAAACACATCTACCTGTCTAATTAAAATATCTTTATGGCTAATATTGATAATTAATTATATTGATTTATCTTAGTTTGTTGCACTAGGGTATCAAAGTCATTATTAATATAATTCCCATACACACATCATGGTCTTAAACTTTAGTATGTAGAAATATTGATTTAGTTAAAGTATAAATATCAATACCTGGAGAAGTTTAAAAAATGTATAAAGTTAATTGTGGAAAAACGTATTTCTCAACTACAAAAGAAATTACATTTCTTCTGTATTTTACTCTACTTTGATTCAGTATATTTTTTCCAAATCATGACAATTATCTAGAACATTACATTGGTCAGAAGTGGTAGATCTGTTTCTTATTCACATATATGATTAGGTTTTGCTGCCACGTCATTTGCCAAAAATTTTTCTTGCCTTTCTGTCCCATCATTTGATATTCTAGGTCTTATTAGGTACATTGTTTTTTTGATACACGTGTTAATTTCTACAAGGTTTATTTTTAAGGGTATGGATGTGCACATGCCCACTCAGAGCACTTTGACCCAAACAGGAAGAGAACAAGCTAAATACTTATTATATCTCATAAAATTTTAAGTATTGTCAAGAACACTTTTCAAAGAAGTAAGTAAATGGGAAAATTCAAATATTCTCCATTGAAACATAAGTAAAATTATCTCAAGTATGAATTTGTTGGAAATTCTGCACACTTCAAAACAAAGCTTTGAGGATAGAATATCTATCTACCAATCCAGCACTACAGAGAGTATTAGAGGGAAAACTCCAACCTAAGGATCCCAGATACACCCACGAAATCACAAACAATCTGTCTTCTTAAATTCTTCCTCATAGTAACAAAAACTGCAGAATCATTTGTCCATGGACTACATGAAATTCACACAATTCTATCTTATTATTGTATAATATAATATAATGTAATATATAAAATTATCACTATTTTCAGAAGTTTTTAGTATAGATAATTCTTGTATTTCACCTATCCACTGGTCACATATCCATATCCTAAGTAAAAGTTTGCTGATGGAAAGCAGAGTCTCAGCAGGAGAGATCACATTAGAGTATAGCTGAATGAATGAATGTTAGGGATACTGCTAATGTTAAATGTTTATTCTGTCAGCATTCTCCTATTTCACCTTACACTGAACTGTTATTTACATTGTACCTGGAGGAAATCACAGATCTTTTTTTTAATTTTTGAACCATATAACAATTATAAATAATTGTGCAGAAACTTTAACTCAACCTTTGTTCCATTCAAAAATGAGAAAGTAGAAGTACATTTGCAAATTTCTCATCAAACCATATTGTTCAACTTAAGAAAGAGAAAGTAGGTCAGTTCTGGGACCAGGTGCTGTCTGCAGAGCGTGTCCCAGCACACTCTGGAGCAGGCAGAGATAAAATCTGCCTGTCACAGTCCCCCAAGCTGCTGCTGAGGTAATTCGCAAGGCTACCCACCTCCAAATGAGTGATCGGATAAGGATTGGGGACCCTGAAGGACAGACTCAGACCCTGAGGGTGAGGAGGGGTCAGCAGGCCCCAGCGCCTGTATCCCTGCCAGGGAGAGGAGACTTGAGCTCCCATTGGTTCTGGTTCTGGTTCCGGGACCGGGTGCTGTCTGCAGAGTATGTCCCAGTGCACTCTGGAGCAGGCAGAGATAAACTCTGCCTGTCAAGGTCCCCCCAGCTACTGCTGAGGGAGTTTGCATGGCCGCCAACCCGCCTCCAATTGGTCAAACAGAGAAAGACTGAAGACTTGAAATTCAGTCCCCTGCACAGTGCAGAAGAAGTGATTGAGCAGACCTTTTCCTCAGAGGTCACAGGAGAAACAAAAGCATGAGTGTAACAATTGACCAGGAGCCACCTAATTGTGAACCACTAAAGCCATGGGCAAACGCCAGTGCAAAAAATTGCATAATAATATAAAGAATAACAAGGTGACTCCAGAAGAAAGTGTCGATCCTACAAATACAAGACATGAACTGAGCAATGAAGAGGAAACAGAAGGAAGCAACACCAAAAATTCCTTTTTGATGATCATCAAAGCTCTCAAAGAAGATATGAAACATAGCCTTAAAAAAATAGAAGAAAACACAAACAAAAAAATTGGAAGAGATGAACAAATCTATGAAAGAAACATACCAGGAACTAAAAGCTGAAATAGAAGCAATAAAAAAGACACAAAATGAGGCAAAGATGGAAATAGAAAACCTGAAGAAAAAAGCTGGAACCACAGATACAAACATAACAAACAGAGTTCAACAGATGGAAGATAGAATCTCTGAAGTGGAAGACTCAGTACCTCAAATAGATATATCAGTCAAAGAAAATAGTAAAACTAAAAAAGCCATAACTCAGTATGTTCAGGAAATCTGGGACACCATGAAAAGACCTAATTTGAGAATAATAGGAATAGAAGAAGAGAAGAATACCAGCTCAAAGGCACAGATAATGTTTTCGATAAAATCATAGAAGAAAACTTCCCTAACCTGAAGAAGGAAATGCCTATAAAGATACAAGAAGCTTACAGAACACCAAACAGATATGACCCCCAAAAATGTCAGTGCGTCACATTATAATCAAGCCACAAAACATACAGAACAAAGAAAAAATTTTAAGAGCTGCAAAAGAAAAGGGTCAACTTACCTATAAAGGCAGACCCATCAGAATAACGCCTGACTATTCAATGGAAACAATGAAAGCTAGAAGGGCTTGGTCAGAAGTTACACAGACTCTAAAAGAGCATCGCTACCAAACTAGAATACTATACACTGCAAAATTATCAATCACCATACATGGAGTAAACAAAATATTTCATGACAAAGTCAGACTGAAAGAATATCTATCTAACAATCCAGCACTACAGAGAGTATTAGAGGGAAAACTCCAACCTAAGGATCCCAGATATACCCACAAAATCACAATCAATAATTCCACAGAATACCCCAGAGAAAGGAAATATAAACAAGTTACCACCAAAAATGGCAGAAAATATGAATCAATGGTCACTAATTTCCCTTAATATCAATGGACTCAACTCTCCTATAAAATATCACACACTAACAAGATGGATACAACAACAGAAGCCATCCTTCTGTTGCCTACAAGAAGCACACCTCAACAACAAGGAGAGACACAGGCTCAGAATAAAGGGTTGGGAAAAGATTTTCCAGTCAAATGGTCCTAAGAAACAACCGGGGGTTGCAATCCTAATATCTAACAAAGTAGACTTTAAGCTAAAAGCAATTAAAAGGGACCAAGATGGTCACTACTTATTCATCACAGGAAAAACTGGTCAAGAGGAGATTTCAATCTTGAATATTTATGCCCCTAATATAAGGGCACCTACATATGTAAAAGAAACACTGCTGAAGCTCGAATCCCACATCAATTCTTATACCCTAATAGTGGGAGAATTCAATACCCCACTTTCAACCCTGGATAGATCAACCAGACAGAGACTCAACAGAGAAATAAGGAGTCTAAAAGAGGTTATGATGCAAACGGATTTACTAGATATCCACAGAAGCTTCCAACCAAACGCAAAGGAATATACATATTTCTCAGCTCCTCATGGAACTTTCTCCAAAATTGACCACATAATTGGTCATAAAGCAAATATCAACAGATACAAAAAAAAATGGAAATAATCCCTTGTAAAATATCAGACCACAAGGGCCTAAAGTTAGAGTTTAACTACATCAAAACCCAAAGAAAGCCTACCAACTCATAGAAACTAAACATCACTCAGCTGAACCATTTCTGGGTCAAGGAAGAAATTAAGAAAGAAATCAAAGTCTTCCTAGAATCTAATGAAAATGAATCCACAATGTATCCAAACTTGTGGGAAACAATGAAAGCAGTCTTAAGAGGAAAATTCATAGCGCTAGATGCCTACATGAAGAACCTAGAGAAATCCCACACTAGAGACCTAAAAGCTCAGCTGAAAGCCTTAAAACAATTAGAAGTGAACTCACCTAGAAGGAGTAGATGGCAGGATAATCAAACTTAGAGCTGTAATCAATACAATTGAAACACAAAGAACAATACAAAGAATCAATGAATCTAAGAGTTGGTTCTTTGAGAAAGTTAACAAGATAGATAAGCCCTTAGCCAAACTAATCAAAAAACAGAGAGAGAGTGTCCAAATCAACAAAATCAGAAATGAAAAGGAGGACATAACAACAGACCCCCAGGAAATACAGAGAATTATCAGGTCATATTTTGAAAATCTGTATTCCACAAAAATGGAAAACCTAGAAGAAATGGACAGCTTTCTGGACAGGTACCACCTACCAAAATTAAATGAAGATCAGATTAATTACCTAAACAGGCCTATAACCCTTAAGGAAATTGAAGCTATCATTAAAAACCTCCCCCAAAATAAAAGCCCTGGTCCGGATGGTTTCAGTGCCGAATTCTACCAGACATTCAAAGAAGAATTACTACCGTTACTCCTCAAACTATTTCACACAGTAGAAACTGAAGGAATATTGCCAAATTCCTTTTATAAGGCCACAATTACCCTAATACCCAAGCCATGCAAAGACACAAAAAAGAAGGAGAATTACAGACCAGTTTCCCTTATGAATATTGATGCGAAAATTCTTAAAAAATTTTTGGCAAACTGTATACAGCAATGTATAAAAGATATCATCCACCATGACCAAGTAGACTTAATTCCAGAAATGCAGGGCTGGTTTAACATACAAAAAACTGTAAATGTTATCCATCATATAAACAAACTAAAGGAACAATACCACATGATCATAACCTTAGATGCTGAAAAGCCTTTGATAAAATCCAACACTCATTTATGATTAAAGCCCTGGAGAGATCAGGAATACAGGGAGAATACCTAAACATAATAAAGGCGACTTACAAGAAGCCCACAGCCAGTATCAAACTTAATGGAGAAAAACTCAAAGCAATCCCACTAAAATCAGGAACTAGACAAGGATGTCGTCTCTCCCCTTATCTATTCAATATAGTTTTTGAAGTTTTAGCTAAAGCAATAAGGGAATGAAAAGAGATTAAGGGGATACAAATTGGAAAAGAAGAAGTGAAATTATCTCTATTTGCAGATGATATGATTGGATACATAAGTGACCCACAAAATTCTTCCAAGGAACTGCTACAGCTGTTAAACACCTTCAGCAAGGTAGCAGGATACAAGATTAACTCAAAGAAATCAGTAGTCTTTCTATACACTAAAGATAGAAGAGCTGAAAAAGAAATAAGAGAAACATTACCCTTTATAATAGCTGCTAGTAGTATTTAATACCTTGCAGTAACTATAACCAAAGAAGTAACAGACCTATTTGACAAAAATTTTAAATCAGTGAAGAAACAAATTGAAGAAGATATCAGAAAATGGAAAGCTCTCCCATGTTCCTGGATTGGTAGGATCAACATAGTAAAAATGGCAATTCTACCAAAGGCAATCTACAGATTCAATGCACTGCCCATCAAAATCACAACACAATATTTTTTGGACCTTGAAAGAACAATACTCAAATTCATTTGGAATAACAGGAAAGCCAGGATTGCCAAAACAATTTTACTCAACAAAAGAACCTTAGGAGGTATCACCATCCCTGACTTCAAGTTATACTATAGAGCTACAGTAATAAAAACAGCCTGGTACTGGCATAAAAACAGACTTGTGGATCAATGGAATAGAATTGAGGATCCAGACATTAACCCAAAAACCTATGAACACCTGATCTTTGACAAAGAGGCCCAAAACATTCAATGGAAAAAAAGATAGTATATTTAACAAATGATGTTGGCATAGCTGGATGGAAGTGTGTAGAAAAATGCAAATAGATCTGAGCCTGTTACCTTGCACAAAACTCAAATCTAAGTGTATCAAAGACCTCAACATAAACCCAGCCACTTTAAACTTGATAGAAAAGAAAGTGGGAAATACACTTCTACAAATTGGCATAGGCGACCATGTCCTAAATATAACACCAGTGGTACACTAAGACTAACATTCAATAAGTGGGATCTCCTGAAGCTAAGAAGCTTCTGTAAAGCCAAGGACACTGTCAATAGGACAAAACGACAGCCTACAGAATGGGAAAATATTTTCACCAACCCTACAAGTGACAGAGGACTGATCTCTAAAATATATAAAGAGCTCAAGAATCTAGAGCCCAAAACCTTGGATAACCCAATCAAAAAATGTTGTATAGATCTAAAAAGGGAATTCTCAGCAGAGGAATTACGAATGGTTGAAAGGCACCTGAAAAAGTGCTCATCATCATTAGCCATCAGAGAAATGCAAATCAAAACAACGTTGAGGCACAGATGACAGCCTATGTTGGAGAGGATGCAGATCAAGGGAAACACTACTCCATTGTTGGTGGGAGTGTAAGCCTGTTCAGCCACTTTGGAATGCAATATGGCAGTTTCTCAGAAAATTGAGAATCAATCTCCCCAAGGACCCAGCAATACCACCATTATTTGTAATAGCAAGAACCTGGAAACAACCTAGATGCCCCTCAACTGAAGAATGGATTAACAAACTGTGGTACATCTGCACAATGGACTACCACTCAGCAGTAAAAAA
>PVIH01029984.1:0-12811 GCA_004025045.1 Sigmodon hispidus
TTCAAAGTCCATATCTTTACTCTGCTTTTAGAAGAAAGAAGGATTTTATGTATAGGAAATGGCAAGTTTGCATTCTTTGTTATGGGAATTTAATACTAATAGTGGTGACTGTCTACCCTCACAAACTTTTGAATGAGAGACAGCTCTAGCATGTGCTACTTGGCAGTACTTGATAATAAATATGTAGGAGTTACATATTTAAGAAGCATTCATTCTCTATATATAAGTCATTTATTCTCTGACTCATATCATATTTACATCTTACCTTTTTCTTTAAGTGATTGTATAAATTATATTTGTTTTATTATCTTTAAAATGTTTAAATTAATTCTCAATTTCATACATAAAGACAAAAAGGAGTATAATTTCAAAGTAGGAAACATCGCATTTATCTCTGATTGAATTATTCAGAATGTAGATGTATGTTTGATGTTTACTGGTCAAATGATATAAAATGACTTAGAAGAATAATAAGTTATTACTCTCATAAACATAAACAAAAATTGGTATTATTCTTTTTCTACTGAACTGCCACCTATTTTCTTTAAAAAGAACTTCATGAACTTTTTCATACATTTTACATTTCAGAGTCTTTTATTTTCCAAACACATAATACTGGCACATGCAGCTCTCAGTAAGATGCTAGAGTTATTTTAGTGTAACAAGAAATGTTCAAAAGATGTTTTTCTAAAAGAAAAAATATTTGTATTAGATATACTAAGTGTGAGTATATGATATGCCAATGAAAACTTGAAATATGTGAACAATACTGAGGCATCAAGTGTGCCCTTAATCTCTGCACTCAGAAGGTATAGAAAATGTATTCCTGTGCATTTGAAGCCATTTCATGTATATCTAAGTATCATTCAAAACCATGAAATCCATTCCTTATTTATGGCCTAATTAAGCATTAATATCCCATCCCTACTTATAAATACATACATCTTTACCAAATATATCTGTGGTATTTGAATTTATTTAAAGGTAATACATAAAAAAGTTTTTATGATCACGAAAGACAAACCAGAAATAATGATCAGGATGGTATATGCTACAAATATTGACGACTGATATTAAAGAATTGTATGTACAAGAGCCAATATTTGCCCCGACTATTGTACATACACCTGATATTTATGTCTGCCTTACACAATTCAGTTAATTTTAGAAAAAAAATACCATAACTCAGTGGTTCAAACATCATGTGTATTTCTCATATTTCTCAATAATTTAAAAATAAACCAAAATTATTTTTAGTGTTTGATCAAATACTATAGCCTATCCTGTACCTTCTGAGCTGGCACTCAAAAACCAGTGATAAACCAAGCTCTCTGTAAAAGATATTGAAGATGGACTCTATTGAACTTTTAATGCTTTAAAACCTTTCATATTTTTATGTCATTTCAACCTCACAACACAAATCATTTACTTTGATAATTGTGCATAATAAGGTATACCGCTCAGTACAAGGTAGTCTTTCTATTGATTATTTACTATGATCTGTAAATCTTTCTCTCTGCTAATCACTGTAACCTTTTACAGACAAAGAAGAAATCCCAACAAATTTGCATTGGCGTTAGCTTTTTCAGTGGATGAAGTCAATAGGAGAGGTGACATTTTACCAAATACGTCCTTGGAAATAGCATATCTACCATTTAATTGTAAGAGCATGTCAAAATTATATGAAGACTTTGAACTGACTAAAGCAACTCGAGATCCTGCTAATTATAAGTGTGAGAATAACACCTTGTGTTCAGTGGTGCTTTCAGGACCATCCTGGTCAAAATCGATAATAACTGGGAAAGCACTGGAAATTTACGATTCTGACCAGGTACGATTTGGTGTGGTGAATATTCTTTTGTATATATATATTTTATCATGAATAAAGTCATATTTTTTTTAATCCATGCATCCTCGTGTTCAACTCCCTTCCCCCTCCAGGCACTCCCAGTCACTCTCTCTTCTCTACAGCTCCTTATCTCCTCCCCAGCAAGGGCAGTAGGTCCCAAGATCTCATGGTGGCTTAGTTCAGCATCCTCTCAAGGCAGATCTGCTTTTCGCACCCCAACATCAAAACTGGGTCATGTGTTGTTCTGGAAGGAATGGGCTCCAAAATGCAGTCCAAAGTGTTTCAGATTCCAAGCAGTTTAGTGGTTGTAGATTACAGCTTGAACATGCTTTGCTTTTTGTTTAAAGTCCATTCATGAGTGAGTACATCCCCTGCTTATCTTTCTGAGATTGTGATACCTTGCTCAGGAGGATATTCTCAAAATCTATCCATTTGCCTGCAAATTTTAGGATATAATTTTTTCTTACTGCTGAGTAGTACTCCATTGTGTAGACGTACAACAGTGTGTTAATCCATTCTTGAATTTAGGAACATCTAGGTGGTTTCCATGTTCTTGCTATTAGGAATAATACTGTTATGAACACAGTTGAGCTAAAGCCTTTGGTGTGTGAATGATGGTCTTTAGGGTATAGTCCAATAGTGGTTCATTTGGGAGATTGATTCCCAGTTTTCTGATAAAGTCACATACTACAATTCCAGAGTGGCTGAACATGCTTATACTCCCATCAACATTGAAGGAGCATTCTGCTTGCTCCACAACCTCTCCAGCCTAGCTATCATCTGTGTCTTTTATCTTAGCCAATCTGACAGGTGTTATGTAGTATCTAAAAGTTGTTTCCCTAATAGCTAAAGATGTTGAGCACTTTTTCAAATGCCTTTCAGCCATTCTTAATTCTGCTGAGAATTCCCATTTTAGTTTGGAGCTCCATTGTTTGATTGGGTTATTCATGGTTTGGGGCTCTGGTTTCTTGAATTCTCTATATATTTTAGACATCAGTTCTCTGTCCTCATATGAATAGTGAAAATGTTTTCCCATTCTGTAGGCAAACATTTTGTCTTATTGACTGTGCTCTTGGCTTTAGAGAAGCTTCTCAGTTTCTGGAGGTCCAACTTATTGATTGTTGTTCTTAGAGTCTGTG
This sequence comes from Sigmodon hispidus, assembly GCA_004025045.1. NCBI lineage: Eukaryota > Metazoa > Chordata > Mammalia > Rodentia > Cricetidae > Sigmodon > Sigmodon hispidus. Next base: position 2,989 of record PVIH01029984.1, read on the forward strand.
GTACTGGTGTTATATTTTGGAAGTGGTCACCTGTGACAATGCGTTGAAAGGTATTTCCCAGCTTCTTTTCTATCAAGTTCAGTGTGGCTGGGTTTATGCTGAGATCTTTGATCCACTTGAAATTGAGCTTTGTGCAGAGTATTAGGCTTGGATCTATTTCGATTTTTCTACACACTACCCTCAAGCTATGCCAACATCATTTGTTAAAAATAGTATCAATTTTCCACTGAATAATTTGGGGCTCTTTGTTAAAGATCGGTGTTCCTAGGTTTTGGGGTTAATCGGGACCTTCGATTGGATTCATTGTCTACAAGTCTGTATTTATGTCAGTACGAGGCTCTTTTAATTACTGTTGGCTGTAGTATAACTTGAATTCCTGGATGGTGATACCTCCTGACCTTCTTTTGTTGATCAAAATTGTTTTAGTGGTGGGTTTTCTGTTCCTATTGGTGCCATTTCAATAAGCTAAAAAAACTAATAGAGAGAAACTATTCTTATATTTATGTCAAACTATGTAGTTCAAGCGTATATTCAGAGATCTTTATGTCCTTTTGTATTTTCTTTTTTGAAGTCGAGATGAGGGAGTAAGTAACAAATAATGGGTTATTTGCTGATTAACATGTTGTTAGAAGTGTATGTTTGGTCAAGCTCCTTCCCTTCTTCTAGGCTCTTCAGATTACCTTTGGACCCTTCCATCCTATCCTGAGTGATCAGGAACAATTTCCTTATATGTATCAGATAGCCCCCAAGGACACATCTCTAGCCCTGGCGATGATCTCCCTCATAATTCACTTCAAGTGGAACTGGATTGGGCTGACCATCTCAGATAATGATCATGGTACCCAATTTCTCTCATATTTGAGAAGAGAGATGGAAGAAAATAGAGTCTGCTTTGCCTTTGTAAACATAATTCCAGTTAATAAGAACTTATATATGTCAAGAGCTGAAATGTATTATAACCAAATCATGACATCATCCACAAATGTTGTTATCATTTATGGTGACACAGACAGTACTCTAACTTTGAGCTTTAGAAATTGGAAATCTTTAGGCATACAAAAAATATGGATCACAACTTCAGAGTGGGATTTCTCTGCAAGTAAGAGTGACTTCACACTTGACTCATCTCACAGGATTATAACATTTGCACACCACCATGCTGAAATTTCTGGTCTTAAAATTTTTCTTCATATTTTGAGAAATTCCATTGCGAATGATTCCTTGGCAAGGCTGGAGTGGATGAATTTTAACTGTGCAGTCTCAGCTTCTAAGTGTAAAACATCGAAAAATTGCTTTTTGAATGTTTCATTGGAATGGCTAATGATAAAGACATTTGATATAATTTTTAGTGATGGCAGTTATAACATATATGATGCTGTGTATATGATAGCCCATTTCTTCCATGAGATGATTATTCAGTCAGATGATAATGGGAAAAGATCTCAGTCAAGTTGCTTGAAGGTAGTGTGTTTTCTTTAGATGATATTTGGAGTCATTAGTTTCAGAGTCTTTAGTACTCTCTTTATTCCTGATACTAGTGGATCAGAAAATAATTACCCAAATATAAATATTTCTGAACATTTTTACACTTGAGATCATAAATCTACATATTGGAAAAATGTTCAAAGCAAAGTCAGGAGAGTAGGACACACAATTTATCAGTGAAAACAAGTGAAATTTTAGAGAGCACCTGAATATTGTCACCTGTGTTCTAATACTTGAAACATATTAGTTCTTCTGCATTAACTTACTCCTTATTATTAGAAATTCATTCATCAGTTTTCAAATATGTGATAATCTGTGGAGGATGTGGTTTTCCCAAGTATTAACTGGTTCTGCCCCAACACTAGTGTCTTAATAATAAATAAGAGATATTGCTATATTTCTATCCAGTACATACATGTGTATCTATGCATGTGAACTGATGGTTATCACTGTATATAATGTATGTTTTTTTGTTTCTATCTATCTGTGTGGCTACCTATCTGGATGGGTATATTTATATATACGTTTCTGTCAGTTTGTAGAAATGAGCATAAATTTGTCTTGCACCAATCACCTTTTCTATGGGTTTATACTTTTCTGTGTATCATTCAATGTGTATTTTTAATGCTGTGTCTACATTTGTTTATGTGTGTCATTTGTGTTTTTTATTTGATTGCAAATATGTATATCTATGTTTCTTTGTATATGTCTATGTGTCTTTCTGTCTGAATTTGAGCATAAATTGATTTTTATCAATCTTTGTATTCATTTTGTATCTGCATATGTCTGTGAATTTGTGAGTGTGTGTGTATGAGCCTGTATAAGTTTATTGTGTGTTTTTGCTGCTGCATTTATTTGTGAGCATAAGTTTGTCTGTATGTGCCTCCACATTCATACGTGTGTGTTGGTTTCATGTGTGTGTATGTGTAAATAGTATGTGGTTGTATTATGTAGGTATTGCTGTGTGTTAGTGAGTCTGTGTATATATGTGTTTGCATATTGAATGTTTATATTCACCATCTGTGAGTATGTCTGTGCTTTGGTTTGGCAGTTTTCTCTGAAAAAAATTTAGGGACATAAAGATAACACAAATAATCCTCTTGATTTTCTTGAATTTTTTCAACTGTACACCTTCAATTATCTTGCATTTAAGATGAAATAATAATAAATTTTCTGACTTCAAGAAAGTACATATACATTATGAAATACTGACTGTTTTTTAGATGAACTCCATTCTTAAGAGAATCCATTTTAAATATCATTCTTGGGACAGATTCAATATGAACCAGAAAGAAATACTGTAAGCACAATATGATATTTTCCAGATTTGGAATTTTCCAAATGGTCTTGGACTTAAGGTAAAGATTGGAATTTTTAGTCCATATTTTTCAAATGGACAACAGATTCATTTATATGAAGACATAATAGAGTGGGCCACAGGAAGTAGACAGGTGGGTCTGAATTAACTGTTCTCCCTTCTATTACACAGCAGTCATAGTAAGAGTCTATTATTTTGATTTCTGCTGCCTTGTAACTTAGTAAAATAAACTAAATTGTCACTTTAGAAACCATTTTGGCCTACATTATTATGATTCATTTTGCTTCTTAATGCTTTTTAAATTTGTTTAATGTTCTAGACATGTATAGACTGAATTTTTATCAAAATAGGATCTCTTTTAGTGTTTTAGTATAAATTTAAAACTGTTTGTTTCAATTGTTTGATATTGTTTTCAATAAAGTGAACATATATTTTTCTTACCTCCCTGATTACTATATACTAATTTTTCTGTTCTATTTAACCTATGATATAAGTGCTGAAAGACTGAAGCTAGTTGTAAATTATGAGTAAATTAAATATATAACAACCACTATTTTTATTTCACAATTTGTTTCATGCTTTTTTTTAACTTACAGATCCTACATTGCCAAAGTTTTCAAACTTACATTAATATAATATTTTTAGACCCATTTGTATACTCTAAGAATTATAAACTTGATTTTCTCTTTGTTTTTCTATGCTTTGAGTATGGATGAGTTGTTCACATTTATGTCTGTTAACTAGTTAGATATGAGGTGTACAGGATGTCAAAATAGTAACTTGCCTTTCTGGAAACTGCAGTCAGATATATGCCACAGAGTGAGTACCAGAAATCAAACATGAGCAGCAAAGTCATTCATGAGAAGGAACTATTATTGACATAGAGTCTTTTATCCAGACCTGATGCTAATCCTTTAAAATACGGTGGTAACTAGAAGAGTATTTCTTTGTGTCAATATTTCATTCATAGTGTACTCTGGGGTGTGTTTACTATACCATAGCTATGTGAGTGGAGATATTGGTAGTAAAATAATTTGCTTTTGAAAAATTATAAAGGATATATTCAACTATAGGTCTTATGAATGTCATAAGTATAAATTCTGATATACTGGTTTAAGGCATGCAATTCAGATGTCTTAATTACAAAGTAACTTGCATTTTACTGAATCAAATTTATGAAATTAATAAAGTTCATTCTGAAGTTATCTGTTAGGTAATCCATGTAGTACATATTCTACAATAAATATTTTTCTCAGAATGATAAAGAGAGCCAGTATAAGGAAAAATCATATCACTGAAGATATAGCAACTGATATATAAACTCATTCAACATTCTACAAGATTTTATTTTCTCAAACCAACATATGCTACATCAATAACAAAATTTAAGAACAGTGCAACTAGTGCTTTACTCATAGAGCTGTAAATTTCTATGCAGAAACAAATGTAGAAAATATAAAAACATCAAAGCAACACGATTCCAAATATTGCAGTAATATGCTTAAATCATAGTATGTTCAATGACTAACCAAAATAGAATTTAAAGATAGTCTTGAAATCTGACAGAATATGCAGCAACACCAGAATAACTAAAATCAAAAAATCTTGCATATACAAAGGAACTGAAAGAATATGTGCCACAGTCATTACAAAAGATGTAAAATAATGAAAATAGTTCAAAGTAAAATATTTTTAAAAATGCCAAAAGAAATGCAGTAAAATTTCTGTGAAAAAAACTTATTATTACTTTAAGTTGAAGACAGCTGACAAATTTTGAAAACAAGGCAAAAATTTAGAAAAAAAATGAAACTAAGGCAAAGATAAAAATAAAAATGAAAGATATATAAAGCCAGGGGAATACTATTAAAGAATCAAATTTGCAAAATATGGGCAGAAGATGAAAAGGACTGATTATAGGCATCACAGGTGTATCAAATAAAATGTAACAGTAATTTTGCAAAACACAGAGAGAAATGTGAACATCAAGAAAAATGAAATATTTAAATGCAAAATACATATTTAAATATCAGAAAATAATTTTCTGTTTGATATTAATTAAAAGTTTTAATATAAAAAAGAGAAAAATTTAAAGATTGCAAAAAGAAACCCATTTCCTTCAAATATCCCTTCAGCATAACATTATATTCCTTCATGATATCTTTTAAAATAGAAGAGTATCAATAATGCAATTCAAACAATCATAATTGCCAGCTGCATTTCTATATCCAATACTGATATTTTTTTATAATGGATGGAGACTTTGAGGTTTGATCTTGAATAGACAATTGACTATATCTGAAATTAATAAAACTCAAACTTAGAGGGCTGAACTTTGGGAGATTTTGACTTAATTTGACATAGGAAGGTCCACATTTGATCCAACTCTTTGAGAAAGACATGCCTTATGCCTGTTGGTGATATAAAACATCTTTAATTCCAGCACTCTGGAGGCACAAGAAGTTGCATCTCTGAGACCGACGACAGCAAATTTTACAGAGCAAGTTCTACAGCAGCTAGGTCTATAAAGAGAATCTTTGTCTCTAAAATGAAAACAAAAATAATTAAATAAATAAATAGATAAATAAATAAACAGTAAAATAGAAAGAAAGAAACAAAGAAAGAAAAGAAAGACATACCTTTAATTGAGAACTTTTAAGTTGGGAAGGACAAATTTTTATCAGGTTCTTAATTTTGGTAGATACAAATTAAATTAAGTAATTAAATTTTAAAAACTCACTATTATCTTGGATTCCATCCTTTGCTGGAAACCTATATAAGGACATTAGAAAAGGTAGCTTTTCATTTTTGTTCACTTGCTCCCACCTCAACAAGTCCATTCATTCAGGGCATTAAAATCTACTTCTTGGAGATTCTAGAGTATATTGAACATCCATTCACCCTTATGGACTCAGAAGTATCTGGTTCATTGGGTATCCATTTCTATCTAGTAATTGCTGAATTACATAATCCAAAGCTTTTGAGATATTAGAATAATTTGTGTGTGTGTGCATGTGTGTGTGTATGTAGAAAGAGAGAGAGAAAGAGACAGATTCATTATGCAAGTACTGTTACTCTTGAGAACTCTAACTAATACAAAGAAAGTACAATGCTCAATGATAAACATATAACACAGGACATCCTAACCACTCTGAAGTTCTATGGAAGCACATGAACTTTCACAAACTGTAAAGTAAAATAAACACAAATGGACAAGAAATACACAGAGAGCACTAGGACACCAGATAGAAAACAACTGTTAAAATGATATAAAATATTACAATAATGACTCTAATAATGATTCTAAATAATAAACCAACGTTTATCTTCACATTTGCTAATCAAAATACAAAAGACATCAAGATTGGTTTGTTAAAAGAGCAGTGGCTTTTGATTTCAAAATCAAACCTTATTTACAAACATATAGAATGCTCTACTATAAATAAGCGGAAAAAGAATTTTGAGAAAATACACCTTAACAAAAATGAGAGACATGGAAGAATATTTTCAACTAAGCATTAGGTTATATAACTCAGCAGTACAACAGAAATCTGTCATTGTGTAAAAGATGACTTTATTTGGGGGATACAAAGAAGTTACTACATATACAGATCAGTAACATAAATATGGCAAATAGATTCAAAGGTATAAGTACATGATCATACAAATATGGACAGAAGAGATCTTAATAAATTTCAGCATACACTGAGAGTTAAAAGTTCAAAAAAAATTAAAACCAAAACAATGCACTGAGCTCATCTTATCTTAATAATACTTTATTAATTAATAATTATTTTCAGTCCTCTATCATTAAAAATCCTATTGTCAACATTAAGTTCCTTCTGATCCCAAGCTGTTCATGGGTTGTGGTTCACAGCCTGTTATTCTTTGCTTTTTGTCTAACATCTACTTATGAGTTAGTTTAAACCATGTCTGTCTTTCTTGGCCTATGTTACCTCACTCAGTAAGATACTCTACAAATCTATCCATAACAAAATGCAAATTATAGCATGTCTTTTTTTTTTTTTTTTTTTTTTTACTAATGAGTGTTACTATATTGTATAAATGTTCTTCAATTTGTTAATCCATTTTTCAGTTTAGGGGCAACTAGGTTGTTTCCAGGTACTGGCTATTATGAATACTGCTGCTATGAAAATAATTGAGATTGTGCCCTTGGGTTAAGGATATGTGTACTCTGGGTTTATGTGCAATAGTGTTGGATCATTGGATATACGGACTCCCAATTTTTACAGGAAACAGCATACTGGTTTCCATAGTGGCTGTACAAGGTTCGACTCATACTAGCAATGGAGAAGTGTTTTCCTTGCTCCACATCCTCTCCAGCATAGGCTGTCCTCTATGATTTTTATCTTAATCATTTGGACAAGGTTATGGCGTATCTCAAAGTTGTTTTGTTTTGCATTTCTCTAAGTGCTAATGAAGTGGAACAATTTTAAAGTGCCTTTCAGCCATTTAAATTAATCTGTTGAGAATTCCCTTTTTAGCTCTAAACCCCATTTTTTACTTGGATTATTTAGGGCTTTGGCTTCTAGTTTCTTGAGCTCTCTCTATATTTTAGAAATCAGTCTTCTATCTGATGTAGAGTTGGTGAAGACTTTTTACCATACTGTAGGGTTTGATTTTGTCTTATTGACTGTGTCTTCATAGTTATGTCTTTGAGTGGCTTGGGTATTAGGGTTATCGAGGCTTCATAAAAGGAACTTGGCAATATTCCTTCAGATTCTCCTGTGTGAAATAGTTTGAGGAGTAATGGTAGTAATTCTTCTTTGAATGTCTGTTAGAATTCGGCACTGAAACCATCTGGACCAGGGCTTTTATTTTTGGGGAGGCTTTTAATGACAGCTTCAATTTCCTTAAGGGTTATAGGCTTGTTTAGGTAATTAATCTGATCTTCATTTAATTTTGGTAAATGGTACCTGTCCAAAAAGCTATCCATTTCTTCCAGGTTTTCCATTTTTGTGGAATACAGATTTTCAAACTATGGTCTAATAATTCTCTGAATATCCTGGGGGGGTCTGTTATTATGTCCCCCTTTTCATTTCTGATTTTGTTGATTTGAACACTCTCTCTCTGTTTTTTGATTAGTTTGGCTAAGGGCTTATCTATCTTGTTAACTTTCTCAAAGAACCAACTCATTGATTCATTGTTTCTTTGTATTGTTCTTTTTGTCCCACAGTTTTGGGTATGCTGTGGATTCATTTTCATTAAATTCTAGGAAGACTTTGATTTCTTTCTTAATTTCTTCCTTGACCCAGAGTTAGTTCAGCTGAGTGATGTTTAGTTTCCATGAGTTGGTAGGCTTTCTGTGATTTTTGATGTTGTTGAACCCTAAATTTAGGCCTTGATTTTTCTAATATGATAAAAGGGATAATTTCCATTTTTTGTATCTGTTTATATTTGCTTTATGACTGATTGTATGGTCATTTTAGAGAAAGTTTCATGAGGAGCTGAGAAATATGTATATTTCTTTGCATTTGGATGGAAGAATTTGTAGATATCTTTTAAATCCATTTGTATCATAACCTCTGTTAGACACCTTATTTCTCTGTTGAGTCTCTGTCTGGTTGACCTATCCAGGAGTGAAAGTGGGGTTTTGAAGTCTCCCACTATTAGGGTGTGAGAATTGATGTGGGATTTGAGCTTTAGCAGTATTTCCTATACATAAGAAGGTGTTCTTATATTAGGGGCATAAATATTGAGGATTGAAATCTCCTCTGGACCAGTTTTTCCTGTGATGAATAAGTAATGTACAACTTGGTCCCTTTTAATTGCTTTAGCTTGAAGTTTACTTTGTTAGGTAACTTTGTTAGATGGCAACACCAGCTTGTTTCTTTGGACCATTTGATTGGAAAATATTTCCCAATCCTTTACTCTGAACCTGTGTCTGTCGTTGTGCTTGAGGTGTGTTTCTTGTGTGCAATAGAAGGATGGCTTCTATTTTTGTATCCATCTTATTAGAGTCTGTCTTTTTATAGGTGAGTTGAGTCTATTGATATTAAGGGATATTAGTGACCACTGATTGATATTTCCTGCAATTTTTGGTGGTAACTTGTTTGTATTTCCTTTCTCTGGGATATTCTTCTGTGGGATTATTCATTGATTATCGTTTTATGGGTGTATTTATTATCCTTAGGTTGAAGTTTTCCCTCTAAAGCTTTCTGGAGGGTTGGATTGGTAGATAGGAATATTTTCAGTCTGAATTTGCCATGAAATATCTTGTTTACTCCATCTTCAGTGATTGATAATTTTGCAGGGTATAGTTTTTTTTTATTTTTTCATTTATATTGTATATAATATAAATGTTATACATAATATATATTGCTGTTGCATACAACATCACTTTTCATATAAAATGTAGTCAAATATTTACTGAATAAGTAAAGAATAAATAGGATCAGAGAAAATAATGGTAGTATACTCAGAAAAAAGAATTTCTTGGAAAGAAATTCGTATGAAATTTTACTAAAGAAAAAAAATCATTGAAAGAGGGATTTTGCATTATAAATATGGTATATCCAGAAACAGTGGGAGATTACAGATTAAGTTTATTTTAGGTTTATTGTACAGAATATTAAGAACATTTTTTGTTTTGAATCATCAGTGAAATGTTTCAAATTATTGGACTAATAGTCACAATCACATGAGATATTCCATTAAGAAAACATCAAAAATCAGATGTCATAATCACTAAAGTTCTGAATAAGCTCTTAAATGAGCAAAGTCACTGTTTACAAATATTTATTTATTTATTTATTTATTTTTTGGTTTTGTTTTTTTTCTTTTTTCTTTATTTTGTATTTATTAAAAAAAACACAGTAAAAAGAATTTAAAATGTGGAAGAGTTAACAATAACTATATAGAGGATAAGAGTGATAAGCATGGCTTATCAAGGGTAGACATACAAATAAGATTGCTACACCTATATTTTCTTTGTGTTCATCTTTCCCTCTGAATTTTTTTTTCCATCCCTGTATATCCTTATCCAAGGTCTCTTCCCCCTCC
>PVIH01029985.1:0-12809 GCA_004025045.1 Sigmodon hispidus
AAAAAAAAAAAAAAAAAAAAAAAAAAAAAAAAAAAAAAAAAAAAAAAAAAAAAAAAAAAAAAAAAAAAAAAAAAGACTCAACCAGAATAAGTAGACAGGAGGAAATAATCAAAGTCTAGGCTGATATCAATATAATTAAACAAAGTGAACAATTCAAAAAATCTGTGAAACCAAAGGCTGATTTATTGACAAAATTAACTAGACAGACAAACTTTTATTCACTCTAATTAAAAGGCAGTGGGAGAATATTCAAATTGATCAAATCAGAAATCAAAAGGCATCAGATATTGAGAAAATCCAGAGAATCATTAGGTCACATTTCAAAAACTTTAACTCCACAATATTGTTCAACCAGAAATAAATAAAGAATCTTCTAGATAGAGAGTGTCCAAATTAACAAAATCAGAAATGAAAAGGGGACATAACAACAGACCCCGAGGAAATCCAGAGAATTAAATAAATCATACTTTGAAAATCTATATTCCACAAAAATGGAAAACTTTGAAAAAACAGACAACTTTCTGGATTGGTATCATTTATCAATATTAAATGAGGAACAGATTAATTTCCTAAAAAGGCCTATAAACCTTAAGGAAATTGAGTCTGTAATTAAAAGCCTCAACAAAAATAAAAGCCCTGGTCCAGATGAATTTCAGTGCCGAATTCATCCAGACATTCAAAGAAGAATTAATACCATTACTCCTTTTTCAACAGTAGAAACTGATGGAATATTGCCAAATTCCTTTTAGGATGCCAAAATTATCCTAATACCCTAGCCACTCAAAGACACAACAAAGAATGAGAAATACAGACCACTTTCCCTCATGAATATTGATGTCAAAATTCTCAACAAAATTTTGGCAAACCATATACAACAATATATAAAAAATATCAGCCACCACGACCAAGTAGGCTTCATCCCAGAAATGCAGGGCTGGTTTAACAAATGAAAAACTGTAAATGTTATCCATCATATAAACAAACTAAAGGAACAAAACCACATGATCATATCCTTAGATGTTGAAAAAGCCTTTGACAAAATCCAACACTTTTTTATGATAAAAGCTCTGGAGGAATCAGGAATACAGGGACAATATCTCAATATAATAAGAACGATCTACAATAAGATGACAGCCAGCATCAAACTTAATGGAGAAAAACTCAAAGCAATCCCAATAAAATCAGGAACTAGACAAGTATGTCTTCTCTCCCCTTATCTATTCAATATAGTTCTCTAAGTTTTAACTAATGCAACAAGAGAATGAAAGTAGATTAAGGAAATACAAATTGGAAAAGAAGAAGTGAAACTATCTCTATGTGCAGATGATATGATTGTATACATAAGTGACCCACAACATTCTTCCAAGGGTCTGCTACAGCTGATAAACACCTTCAGCTATGTAGCAGGATACAAGATTAACTCAAAGAAATCAGTAGCCCTTCTATACACTAAAGATAGAAGAGCTGAAAAAGAAATAAGGGAAACATTACCCTTCATAATAACTGCAAATAGTATTAAATACCTTGGAGTAACTATAACCAAAGAAGTAACAGACCTATTTGACAAAAATTTTAAATCACTGAAGAAGAAATTGAAGAGGATATCAAAAAATAGAAAGCTCTCCCATGTTCCTGGATAGATAGGAACAACATAGTAAAAATGGCAATTCTACTGAAAGCAATCTACAGATTCAATGTACTGCCCATCAAAATCCCAACACAATATTTATTGGACCTTGGAAGAACAATACTCAATTTCATTTGGAAAAATAGGAAAGCCAGGATTGCCAAAATAATTTTGCTCAATAAAAGAACCTCAGGAGACATCACCATCCCTGACTTCAAGCTATCCTATACAGCTATAGCAATAGAAACCGGCTGATACTTGCATAAAAAACAAACTTGTGGATCAATGGAATCTAACTGAAGTTCCTGACTTTAACCAAAAAACTTAATACCTGATCTTTGACAAAGAGGCCCAAAATATTCAAAGGGAAAAAGAAAGTATCTTTAACAAATGGTGTTGGCATAGCTGGATGGCTGTGTTTAGATGAATACAAATAGATTCCACCCTGTCATACTGCACAAAGCTCTAATTCAAGTGGATCAAAGACCTCAACATAAAACCAGCAACTTTGAAGATGATAGAAAAGAAAATGAGAAATACACTTCTATGAATTGGCACAAGCCACCACTTCCTAAATATAAAACTAGTGGCACAGGCACTAAGATCAGTAATCAATAAGTGGGATCTCCTGAAGCTGGGAAGCTTCTGTAAAGCCTAGGACACCGTCAATAGGACAAAAGGACAGCCTACAGAATGGGAAATGATTTTCACGAACCCTACAAGTGATAGAGGATTGATCTCTAAGATATATAAAGAACTCAAGAATCTAGAGCTCAAAACCATGAATAAATCAATCAAAAAATGGGGTTCAGAACTGAAAAGGGAATTCTCAGCAGAATTACAAATGTGTGAAAGGCACTTGAAAAAGTGCTCATCATCTTTAACATCACAGAAATGCAAACCAAAACAACTTTGAGATACCATCTGACACCTGTCAGATTGGCTAAGATGAAAGACACAGATGACAGCCTATGGTGGAGAGGATGTGGTGCAAGGGGAACACTTCTCCATTGTTGGTGGGAATGTAAGCTTGTTCAGCCACTCTTGAATGCAGTATGGTGGTTTCTCAGAAAACTGAGAATAAATCTCCCCATGGATCCAGCAATACCACTTCTGGGTATATACCCTAAAGATGTACAGTATCACTAAAAAGTCAATAGCTCAACTATGTTCATAGCAGCATTATTTATAATAGCAAGAACCTGGAAACAACCTAGATGCCCCTCAACTGAAGAATGGATTAACAAACTGTGGTACATCTACACAATGGAGTACTACTCAGCAGTAAGATAAATGACATCCTAAAATTTTCAGGCAAATGGAAGGATTTGAAGAATATCCTCCTGAGCATGGATCACAAACCCAGAAAGATATGCAAGGGATGTACTCACTGATTATTGGACTCTAAAGAAAAAAGAGATAGAGAGAAAAAAAAAAAAAGGAAAGCATGCCCAAGCTGCTAAGCACAACCACTGAACAGCTTGGGATCAGAAACACCTTGGACAGACACCTTCAATCCCATTCTCCCTAGAAGAACACCTTACTCAGTCTTGATGTTGGTGGGGGGGAGAAAACTGGGTTTGCCAGGAGTGGAGGCTGAACTAAGCAATATTGGGACATTGAGAACTCGGGACTGCCTGCCCGTGTGGGGGTGGGGAGTTGTGGAGAAGAGAGAATGACCTGATGTGTTGGGAGAGGAAAGGAACCTTGAATAAGGATATACAAGAATAGAAAATATGACTTCTTTATTCATAATAATAAAAAAGGAAAAAAAGAAAAAGATAAATCAAATTTAGCATTATTATTCCTTTAATAATGAAAATGTATAGATTCAAAACATAAAATAATAAATATGAAATAAGCAAAAAAAGAAACAAAATTATGACACGTAAGCTCTATTTGTGAAGTTATAGTCAGTTTGATACCCAAAATACATAAAGATGCAACAACCCCCCAAAATTACAGACCAATCTTCCTCAAAATCATTGATGCAAATCTATTCAACAAAATATTGTAAAGTTAATCCTAGAACACATAAAAAGTCCCACATGATCAAATAGTGTTTATCCCAGTGATGCAGGGATGATTCAATGTAGAAAATTTTATCTAAGTTATCTACCATATTAACAAACTGAAAAACAAAAAATAATAATCTCATTAGATTTTTGAAAAAGTCTTTGACAAAATCCAACACCCATTCATAAAAAGGTCTTGGAGAACTCATAAATACAAGGTAAATACCTAAATATGATAATGGAAATATACAGCAGCCAACAGCCAACATAAAAATAAATGATTAATAACTCAAAGTCATCCCTCTAAAATTGGAGATAAGACAATTTCCTCTATCAATTCTTATTCAACAAAGTACTTGAGGTCCTAGCTAGAGCAGTAAGACAGCAAAAGGAGATGAAGGGGATTCAAACTGAAAAGAAAAAAGTCAAAATTTAGCTATTTACAGATAATATTTGCAGGTAATATAATAGTAGATGTAATTGATCCTAAAAATTGTATCAAAGAACTCCTAAAACTGTAAAAAATTTTCAGTAATATGACAGAATACAAAACTAAGTAGACAAATTAGTAGTCCTCCTATATATAAAAGATAATTGGGCTGAAAGAAAAATTACAAAGACATAATCATTTACAACAGCCACAAGTAACATCAAATGTTACAGTGTAACTGTAACAAAGCAAGAAAAGGACCTGTATTAAAGAACTTTAAATTTTTCAAGAATGAAACTGAAGAAGATATCAAAATGTAAAAAGTTCTCTTATGCTGTTGGAAAGGTAAGTTTAACATAGCAAAAAGGGCAATCTCATCTAAATAAATCTACAGGATTAACACAATCCTCATCAAAATTCCAAGGCAATACATCACAAAGATCAAAGGAACAATACACATTTTCATATGAAAAAACTAGAAACCCAGGACAGCAAAAAAAATCATATCCAAAACCAGATATTCTTAAGGCATCACCATCTCTGACTTCAAACTTTACTATAGAGCTATAGTACTGGACACAATTTGGTATTGGCCTACATTAGAGATGGTAACTAATGTAATCAAATTGAAAACCTTGATATTAACCCACACACCTATGAGAACCTGATTTTTGACAAAGAGTCCAAAGCTGTGCATTTTCAACAAATAGTGCTAGCATGACTGGATGTCAACATGTAGAAGAATGCAAATGCACTTATATTTCTTTTTCTGCACAAAATTTAAGTCAAAATGGATCAAAAATATCAACATAGACTCAGTTACACTTAACCTGATAAAAAAGAAATTGAAAAGTAGTCTTGAATGCATTGGCACAGAACACAATTACAACACCAGTAGCACAGACACTGAAAATAACAATTAATCAATGGAACCTCCTGAAACTGCAGAGCAAAGGACAAAGTCACTAAGACAAACCAAACAGCTCACAGAAAGAAAAAAGATATTTACCAATCCCAACTCTGGCAGAGGGCTGTTTTTCAAAATATATCTGTCAGAATAGCTAGTATCCAAAACACTGATAGCCTACATTGGAAAGAATTAAAGAAAGGGGAACACTCCTCTGCTGCTTGTAAACTTATAAATTTGTACAGCCACATTGGAAATCAAATAGTTTCTCAAAAATTGAGAATAAACCTTCATCAACAATCAGCAAAACTCCTACTGGGCATACACCAAGAAGATGCTCAACCGCAATACGAGGACACTTGCTCAGCTTTGTTCATAGCAGATTAACTCACCATACACAGATGTCCTTTAAACAAAGAATGGATAAAGAAAATGTACCTTTTTACAATGGACCATTACTCAATGGACAAACAACAAAAACAGCAAAAAACAAACAACAACAAAAAATGACAACATAATATTTGCAGGCAATTGAATAAAACTAGAAAATAATCATCCAGAGTTAGGTAACCTAGACTTAGAAAGATAAACACAGTATTTATTGAATCAGAACTGTATAGTAAACACATTGCAAAGTATAAGCAAGGTAGATTACATAACCCTGGATAAGATAGGTAGAGAGCAGGACCCTAATAGTTATACACATGGATTGAACCAGGAAGGGAAAATGATGAATATCTCCTGAGTGAACTGGGAGGGAAAGTGCAGAGAAAATAGGAGAGAGGTTGGGAAATGAGGGTTCACAAAGCCTGAGCTGGAAGAGAGAATGAGAGTTGAGCAATGAGGTAGATAACCTAACAAAATGAGCTGTTATAGACTTGAGAAGAAACCTGGTGAAGAAACAAAGCAAATTTTCCATTTTAAGAGAAGAGTCCTGAGAAAAAGCCCCTCACCCAGTTCCCAAGGACTATTGCTAGAAACTGTTACTCACAAAAGAAAAGCATGACTTGAGTTCTGATCACAGAATCCCAAACACTCTGACCTTGCTACCTGAAGACCTACTGTTGTAGTCAAAATACACCACCATAATTCCTGGGCCCAGATTCAAGGAAAAATTACCCAGATTAGCTGCTAGCACAAAACCTTGTACTTAAATAACTGTAAATTGTGATTTTTCTCTTTAAAAGCAGCTGTTAAGCTCCCCTATGCCTGTCCTGCACCTCCAACATGCTATGGCAAGAGCTGAACTGGGTTCCCTACTTGGCTTATATTCACATAAATACTTTGCTTTTGCATCTGGATTCCCGTGATTGATGGTCTTTTCTGGAAAAGGCAAGTCTGTGCACAACATTGGTACTAGGGAAGTCCACAGGAACTCACAAGGATGTTCTAGCTAAGTCCTGTAGCAATGCTGAAGAGGATTCCAGAACTAGTCTTCCCTGTCCTCAGATTGTTGACTAACTCTGTAATTGTCACTACAGAATCTACATTCCATGATTGATAGAAGCAGATGCAGACACCCAGAACCTTGCACTTGACCAAACTCTTGGAGTTCAGTTGAAGAGAGGGAGACACAATTAGAGGAGCAAGGGTAGGGTGGAGAACACAATGGAGATAGCCACAGGGACTTCTGACGTGAGCCAATGGGAGCTCACTGACTCTGGACTGACAGCTGGTCAGCCTGTATGGGTTCCAACTAGGCCCTCTACATCAAGGTTACAGTTGCTATAATCAAGCTGTTGATGGAGCCCTTAAAATGGTACTAGAAAATATTCCAGTTATATGAACTGGCTTGTTGGAGCCTGCTTCCTTGGTGTGATGACTGGTTCAGCCTGATTTAAGCAGAAGATTAGCCTTGCCACAGCTTAATATGTTAATCTGTGTTGATTGATCAAGAGAGGCATTTTGCCCTTTGAGGAGTGAATGGAGTGTGGAATGAAGGGATGTGGAAAGGTGGTGTGAGCAGGAGAAAGGGAGCAAGGGGGGATAGTGGAGCACATGTAAAAGAATTCATATTAATAATAAAAATATTTTTAAAAATATAAGATCAAAACATTCTGTGGCTTCAGAGATTGATTGGTGGTTAAAAACACTAATTGCTCCTCAGAGTATTCAGGACTTATTTCAATCTCTCAATGGTTGCTCATACCATATGCAACTCCAGTCCTAATGGATCCAATGTTCTTCTGACCTCTTCAAGTACTTGATGCATGTAGTACATTGACATACATGCAGGAAAAATGTCTATGCAGATAAGATGAAAGTATGACTCTCCATCATCTGCAAACCCATACCTCCACACCTGAGTATTAAAAAAAAAAAAACTTTTTTAAATGTTAAGATAATTTCTGGTCTCCCAGAAAAAAATTTTTTAGTCACTTATATTTTTTTAATTTTCACATAACTTGTAAAAATGATATTTCTAAATATTTAGAAAACAGTTCTTGTTTTATAAGAAACCCATAAAAATTTATATAATAAAATATTTAGTGATAATGCTACATGACCCAGAGGCAGTTTAGGGTGCTCAATATTTTCTATTTTTAAATAGGAAAATAGCCTCTCTTATGAAAACTGGACTACACACCAGTCATAGCCTTTGGGTTATTCAGACTCCAGTCCTGGTCAATCAAGCAGTGTTTGATGTGGGCCACAAATTTGATCATTGTTTCTTCATTCCCACAAGTTTTGTACAAACATGGCCACAACACTTCTTACAACCAGAATAGATTGTTGGTAGAATGTTATATTTCTTGAAGTTTTGAGTTTTAATCCCATGACTAAAAGCCTGGTTTACAAGAATAGACATTTCAGACTCAATTACTTCCATTAGCAGAAAATCTTACTAGGGTTATCTTTATAGATTTCAGGGAGTTTACACTGGATTAAGTTTTCATATTGCCCTACAAAATGTTATCTAACTACAGTCATTTCTCCGTATTCTTTTCCTTCATTCCTCTGCCCTCATGTGAATAAACGCATTGCCAGTCTACTTGCAAATTCTAATTTCCTCTTCCCAAGGAGCCATCACTTGAGCTCTATTTTTCACTTAGCCATTCTGGCTCTGTAGAATATAACATGGTCATTCTTTACTTAAAAGGTAATATCCACTGTTGAGTGAGTACATATTATATCTTCATCCAATGTATAAGTTACTGGCATTAGCCCTTTCTTTGGGCAGTCAATCAGCACCCCAATAAAGATATGAAGATATATTATTAATGATAAATTCTCTATATTTGCTTAGGTGTGTCTCACTAACTCTTTATGTCTTAATTTAACCTCTTTCTATTTATTTATGTTTTTCTTTGAAGATTTTTACCTTTTTGTCATTTTGTATGGTCTACTGTCCTATTTCTCCTTGTCTGTCTTGCTTTACTCTGGCATTTCACTTTAATTTCCTTAAATTTTATCTCCCTTTTCTTAATCTCTGAAAATTTCACTTCTCTTTTCTCTTGCTCTGTGGGCCTGGAAGTTCTGATTATACCCTCTCCTCCCTATTAGCTGCTAATTTTGTTATAAGACAAATTCAGTTCCCTAGTTTGGCAGGGTGAAACAACACAATTTTATATAATTAAGCAAATACAATAAAAACAAATGCAACACATCAGTTTTTGGTTAAACAAACATTCTCCACTTATGTCACTCAAGATAACTTTTTTTAAAGTTTCACTCATTTGCCTAAAATTATCAATGGAATAATTTTTAAATTGTTAATATATATACTCCATTATATAAATATGTTACATTTAAATTATCCATTTCAGAATTGAGCAATCTAGCTATTTTGTATGAATACATCTAATAAGAACATAGTTGATCCAATATCTTTGTGATAGAATGAAGCATCTTTTGGATGTATGCTCAAGAGTGGGTTAGTTGCCTGAGATAGTTTTATTACCACTTATTTGAGTAATTTCAACACTAATTTCCAAATTGGATGTACAAGTCTGCATTCCCATTAGCAATGGAAAAATGTTTCCTTTGCACCACATCCTTCTAGTATTACTTTTCACTTGTGTTATTGACATTATCCATTCTGATAGGTACAAAGGGAATTTTGATTGTAGTTATAGTTATATTTTAAAACTGCTTAAAAATGCTAAACACTTTTTAATTGCTATCTTAGTGAGCAGGAGTGACCAATATACTTGGCCACTCTTCTTTTAAGATTCATATTCCTAGAGTTTCTAGCGGTGATTGTGATTTCTAGATAGCACTTTAGTAAGCTCATTTCATACTAGACCATCCCCCTTGTTATTTGGTAAATATACACTATTAATTACTTCCATTGTAATCTAAGAAATATATAATTTCAAAATATGATGTTGTCTATGGTCTGCCTCTGGAGGTGAAAGAATTCAAAGAAAAACATTTAAAGTGTGATGTAGCAAGGACTAGGCTAAGGTTTGGAGGAACAGTCCCAAAAAGTCACAGAGAGTCTCATATTAATTGCAAGCTGTTTGGCTTATGCCTTAGGCTAATTGTCTGCTAACTGCTGCTAACTCAACATTTCTACTAATCTATCTTTTACATGTGGCTTTTAGCTTTTCTCTTATTTTTAATCCCCTGAATCTGCCCTATTTCCCCTTTATCTATGCTCATATTTCTCCTATTTCTTTTTTAATTAGTTATTTCTTTATTATTTATACTGTATACAGAAGAGGGTAGCAGATGTCATTATAGATGGTTGTGAGCCACCATGTGGTTGGTGAATTCAGGACTTCTGGAAGAACAGTCAGTGCTCTTAACTCTGAGCCATCTCTCCAGCCCCCTTCCCCTATTTCTAACATAGGCCAAAAATGTTTCCTTATTATCCAAAAATAATTCACAGCATACAGAATGATATCCTATATCAACATGCCTTTACTCATGAAAGTCTTTTTTTAGCTTGCATTTTTATTTTTTTATTTATTCATATTTTTTATTACAATAAAGTAATTTTTTTTATCTGTGTATACCCTTGATCAAGCTCCAATCCCCCTCCCACCTTTTCCAGTTACTGTCTCTTCTCCACATCAATTTATCTCCTCCCCAACAAGGGCAGGAGGTCACAAGGATCCAATATTGCTTAGTTCAACATCCACTCCTGGCAGATCTGCTTTCCTCACCTCAACATCAAGACTTGGTCAGATGTTCCTCTGGAGGGAGTGGGATCAAGGTACTTGTCCAAGGTGTTTTAGATACCAAGCTGTTCAGTGGTTGTGGTTTGAAGCTTGAACATGCTTTGCTTTTTGCTTTTTTGTTTAGAGTACACTGATGAGTGAATACATCCCCTGCTTATCTTTCTAGGTTTGTGATACCTCACTCAGGAAAAATTCTTATGACCAAAACTCAAAATTTGTCAAAAAAAAGCCAATAGAAAAGAAATGAAAATAATATTTATAATGAATGCTTAAATATTCATATTATAAAAACACATTTTACTTTAAGATATTTTTTAGTGTTAATTATGTGTGTACTGTGAGTGTTTCCATATGACTCTAAGTGCCATCTGGGGCAAAAGACCTTGAGCACTCCATAGAAGGATTCTAGATGACGATAAGCTGTGGCGAGCCACTTTCTGGCCTGCAGAATGAAGAGTCACCACACGCACGATTCTTCTCGGATTACACTTTATTGGAATACAGCTCAGTTGAGAATGGTGGAAAAAAGACCCTGTGCCTGAAATGCAGCCTGCTTATATAGGGAAGCTGGGATGCATGTAGCTATATGATTGGTGCCCAACGTAATGCCTCATTAGCATATGTTTGGTGATAGTCTAAAGTAATGCCTCATTAGCATACAGCTGGTGATAGGTCCAAAGTAATACCTTATTAGAATATAGCTGGTGATAGGTGGTAAGGAGTGCCAAATTAGCATAATCAAGGATCACATCTGATAGGTCACTACTCGATGCCTAATTAGCAAAAGCGGGGCAGATGCAATAGCTGGGGAACATGATGCAATGTTCCAGCAAGTTGTGCAAGGGCCAACCATGCCCTACATCTCCTCCTTTTTGTTTTTCTAATGGCACAGACAGGATATAGCCTGTACAGGTGTTCACCTCATGATGTGCCCACCACTTGAAGGCTGTTTCCTGCTGCCAGGATCCCCAAGATGCCTTCCTGCATTCAAGGCCAGTGAGGGCAACAGGGTGCAAAGGCCACCTCAGAGGAGAATGACTTACATCAATTACCTATAGAGGTGCAATGGCAGCTAAGGCCTGTCTGTGCAAGGGCAATCATTATAAGTCACTAAGGGTGGAAAGCCAGGCTGCAGGGGACTGCCCTGCATCAACAGCCAAGAGTGCCTGAGTGAGTAGGACCTTTTCATGACACGCTCTGATGCAAATACGGCAAACCAGCCAGAGGCAAAAAACAACCCCAAATAAACAGCAGACTGCAAAGATTCCCACTCCCACCCACTCCTTGAAAAAGGAAAGGGCAGAAGTGAGCCAAGAAGTAAAGTCCCCAAGTGTAACAGGCTCCAATCTTGTAGCATTCAAACATGCAATCTGGAACTTTTGCTAAAGGATCATCTTTTCGGCCTCCATAGACCAATTCCCACTTAAAAATTCTCCAGTTCTTCGACTTTCATTCAAAGCATCTGAAACAAGAGGGGTAACACAAACATGCCCTAATTTCTGTACACAGCCCACTTGTATTAGGCCATATACATCTTCAATAACCTAGTAAATTTACTCTTTCATTGGTGGCAAGGATACCACTCAGCAAATGGGAATTAAACTGTGCTTGCGCCTCTAAAATTTGCAAAGTTTGAGCCACAATATCATTAATTTCCTGGGCAGACTTGACTTGGCTGGCCATGGCTAAACCTGCAGTAACTGCTGCAATTGCTGAAATGGCAACGGCAGCCACAATAGCAGCCATAATGCCGAAGTCCCTCTTATGGCCTAACAGACTCATCATAGGGAACTGCTCTGGGTCAGCTTCCACAGGCATGGGGACAAAGGTAGACATTCTAACAACTACTACTGTAGTCACCACTGATCCATTCCAACACTCTGCCAACCAAAAACTGCCTGAAATGGTGCAGTTTTTACTAGAGTTAGTCAAGAGAAACATAAAAGGTGACTTCAAACACACCAAAGCTGCTGACCCTGTGTAATTGCTAACCTCGTTGTTATAAGATGTTAATTTCAATTTCATCCTTGTTCCATTACCTGACTTCACCACACCTGACACATTATAAACCTTACCCAAGAATCCTTACAAGTTCACAAGAGCAGAAACATCCGCACTGTCCCTTGACTCATTAATCAATACCCAGGAAAAGAATGGCCATCCTTCAGTAAACCAAGTTGTGTTATTAGATTTTTCAACACTTTCCATATAGGGCATCAAGCCAGGAGAGAATTCAAATCCTGGACTAAGCTGTTTTTTTCCCCAAGTTCTATCTTGGCAGGAAGTGAAGGTAGGAAAACTACTTATAAATGGTTGACAATAGGGAGCAACTATAAGTCTTGTTGTATTTTGTCTGTTCTTATTATTGTTATGTAATGGAGCTATCCCTTCATGAATCAGGAACATAGTGGTAACATTCACCTCGTAATTTCCATTAACTTCTGATCCTGTGCCAGAGGCGGAACCAGTAGCTATCTGTCCCAAAGTCTCAGTTAACATATGCACGGGAACTTGATTGTCCTTTAGGGGGTTTACCCAATAAGTCAAGGTTTTCTGGCTAAAAAAATACAGTCATCATTCTCTTTAAGACTAAAACAAAATGACTGATTCAAATTAATATTACTAGCATTATGTTCTGCCCAATCTGTGGAAAGGGGCTGGGCACAATGGTCATCCAATTCACCCGAGCTGGAAAATATTGTAG
>PVIH01029986.1:0-12808 GCA_004025045.1 Sigmodon hispidus
GGGATGGAAAAAAAATTCAGAGGGAAAGATGAACACAAAGAAAATATAGGTGTAGCAATCTTATTTGTATTTCTTCCCTTGATAAGCCATGCTTATCATTCTTATCCTCTGTATAGTTATTGTTAACTCTTCCACATTTTAAATTCTTTTTACTGTGTTTTTTTTGATAAATACAAAATAAAGAAGGAAAAAAATAAAATAAAATATATACAGATGAAAAAAAAGAATATAAAAAGGAAGATCACAAGTTTATTTTACTTTAAAATAAACAATTATTATGTCACAAAACTTCCTCAAAGTTGATAAAGGATGTTAGTCACTGATAATATTCTGCAGTAAAACAATCTGAGCCTGGAAATCAAATTGTGCATATCTGATCTGGATATTATCAAGTGATTATCCAGATAATTATTCCTCTTATTTATTTCATATTTGTTATTTCTAAAGACTTGATTTATTTTTTGAAATTATGGTAGTTCATTAGTTCATTCAGATATATGAGGTCCCACTGAGAGGCTTAGTGTCTCTCTATACTATTGTGAGATTAATGACTTATATCACAATATTTATGCTTGGATGGTAGGGGATGGAGCTGGGAAGATATTTTTAAAGACATCCAGGCTATATGAGTTAAGAAAGACCATCAAAAATATCAAAATCAGGACATTATTTTAATTTTGTGGTTGGTTCCTTTCTCTTAAATGGCTTTCATGGGCATCCAGGATATTTGTTGGAGACTGCTTCTAAAATAGTCATCTATCAGCTTAAATAAAATGCTATCTGGTTGTATGTGGATATCAGGGGTCAGATCATCACAGATCTCTGTGGCATATAGTGATTTGGTAGCCATTCCATTTTCAAAGGTATCTGAGTCCTGAAAGCTAGAAGGGTCAGCCGTTATAGTTGACTAGGCTAGGGGAGCCTTAAAGATGGTCTCTTTTGTCCTCCCTTGTGTTTGTATAAGGCCATTGACCCCTAAAGAGGCATGGCTTGGTCATAGACATCAATCTAAACTTGATTATCTTAAACACCAGAGGGAAAAATGACTTTGACCATGGACACATTGCAGTTGGAATTTTCTCTTCCCTGCCTGACCTGTCCTGCAGCTCCTTATGAAATAATTGACTTGGAGTCTTAATATTATAGTAACTGATGTGTCAGTAGTTCAGGCATTATTAGCTCTTTGACTTAACCTATACTTCTTATCTATGTTTAGCCACATGGTTTACTCAATTCAGCCTTTTTTGCTCAGTCCAGCATTCTCATCTTGCTTCTGGTGAATCTGGCTGGCAACTGCTGCTCTGCCTTTCCTCTTCCCAGAATTCTCCTAGTCTAGTTGCCCTACCTCTATTTCATGTCTAGTTCCTGGCCAACCAGCGTTTTATTAAACAAATATGAATAACAAATCTATACAGCATACCAGATCATAATTCCATAGACATATAGTGGGACATGATCATAAGCATGGTCAACATAAAAAGAAAGACAAAAATAATGAGAAGCAAACTGACTAAAGACCAGAGCCTTTGGCAAGCTTCTCTGAAGACAGAATTGGTCCATTTTTATAAATAGTTTTTCAAAGGAATGTTTCATATAACTAATAAACAACTGGATTTATATTGCTTCCCAAAGCTAATACAGCAGTAATAGGGCATGAAATTTTCATATTGTCTCTTAGTGTGTTATCAGATGAATATCACAACATCAAAGCAAAAGTGAATTAAAATAATTCTCTAATATCTCATTCTTTGTGACCAAGCTATACAGCTTCTGATGCCCTGATTTTATCCTGTTCACATTTTATACTAATAGGAGACAATGTATTTCTTTAAAATGTATGAGACAGTTCAAGTGAGACAGCTCAGTAAGTAAACATACTCACTGACACAGTTAACAACCTGAGCTCAGTTTCTAGGACTCACACAGTAATGGGAAAAATACTGACGCTTACAAATTGGCCTATTCCTTCTCAATGCACACTTACATGCAAGCATTCTCCCTGCCCCACCCTGTACACAGATAAATGTATCTTTTTTTCAAACAAGCCACAGTTCTTATATCTATGGTTTTCCTAAAACCTTCATGACTATCCAGTTATTAGTATTTGCTTAAACATCATCCTAATATTGTGCATTAAAGAGCAAATGTTTTAACCTGATACTTAATAAATTGATGTGGAGGGGATAATGGTTTTTTAAGACAAACTTGAAAAAGGTGTGTGTGTGTGTGTGTGTTTGTGTGTGTGTGTGTTGTTCACTTATGAGGGAATGTTTTTATTTTTCCAAGTTAAATTTACGTGTGTTAAACAAAATTACATTTAAGGTATACTTTGTGACCATTTAACATAGACTTGTTCTGTGAAAAAAAGATCACTGTGGATACAACAGACAGAAGGAACATCTCTCAATGATAGCTTTGTGTATAAGTCAGAAAATGTAACAATAGCTATATTGTTGATATTTATAGTCACTGCACATACTGTTGATTTAGTTTCTAGCATTTATTCATTTTATAGCTAAATATTTACATGTCATTTGACCACCAACTCTTGACTCTTTATTGCTAGTAAACACCGGTCTAATCTGTTTTTTTATAAGTTCTGCATTTTTAAATGTCACATATTAGTTGGAACTCACATCATTTAATTCTTTGGTCTGAATTTCTTCACTTAACTTTTTCCATGTTGTGTCAATTAGCATATTTTCTTTGTTTTGTATGCCCAAAAATATTTCATCACACATATTTATTTTATTTATGTATTCTTTTATCAACAAGAATGTGAGTTGTTTCCCTATCTTTACTGTTTTGTATAATGTTACAGTGATAGAAATGTAAAAACTTCTTTGGGAGAACAATTTAATTTTCCTTGGGTATATAGCCAGGAGTAGAAGTGATACTTTCATGTCTCCATTTTTAAGTATTGTGAGGACCCTGTAACATTATTACAAGTAACCCTCACAAGTTTACACTATATTAGTATAGGGTGCAGAGATACTGTTTGCTCTACATCTTCACAGACACTTGTTACTTGGGCTTTACAGCAACAGCCATCCCAATAAACATTGTGAATTGGATCACCATGTCCTGATTTGCATTACCTTTCTGCTTCTTAAGGCTGAGAGACTGATCATTTCCATTCACCAACTTGACATTTTTGAAACAAAATATATTGGGTGTTTGCCCCCTTTATCATTAGGTCATTTAGAAGGAGGAATGTTTTTCATGGTTTCCATTTATGACACAAAGCTGATGTTTATAATGTAAGGGAAGGAAGCCCAGGATTTGCACCATTAATATCAGTTGCATAGTGGAAAAGGTCATCAAAGGGGCAAAAAATCCTACAAAATGTAATTCTCTGTTTCAACCATTCATTTTCTATAATCGTTGTAAAAAAGACAATATTCAGAAATCTGATCAATAATCCTTTTGCTTCCCTTTCAGATACCTTTGAGATCACACTTGTCTCAAGTTCTTGCCCCAAGAGAGAAAACCATCTTTTTTCTCCTGTTCAACCAGTGAGCCTTTACTACAAGCCATATTCTATGTCCATACTGTGATCTTTGCTTCAATATTTTTCACCATCAAATGACATCAACTGTGTAATCACTTATATGAACCCCACTTTCAGTTTCAAACTAAGTATGGAGGACTTCTTAGTAGTTTTCCTTTTTCTTGTCAGAAATCAGAGGTTAATTAGAATATATAATGTGGTGCTTCGAGAAAAAGTAATTGTATTTTAGTTTCATTTCTCTAGGACAGAGTTTTCATTGTTCAGACTTGGGAAGGATGTGTTCTCTTCCCTAGCACCAACAAAGAGTAAGTAAAAAATTACAAGCAACACAAAGTTAGATGAAAATGCCACCAAGTCCTCAGAAAATATTTTTATGTGCTGTTTTTCTAAATCAGCAACTACTTATTCAGAGGTGCATTTTGTCTTTATGAGAAAACCTGAAAAGTATATGAATTATTGTTTGTTGTATAAATTACAAGAAATATACTTCCAATTTGTTTCTCTAAATATTTAGGTATTATGATGATGAAAATTATTGTTTATGGAGATAATAAATAGTACTCTTTCTATTTACTTGAGCTCAAAATAGAAGTTTCTCACAAATAGAAGTCAACTACACAGTTTTATGAGCAGCAATGACTGCATTGTGATGTATGGTTTATGTGCAGATGTACTTCTTGACTGGAATGCCCAGTCATGTTTTACTGGCAAGGCCAACCCTGCTACCAAACAGAAAATATAGAGGAGAGTGATTGTCTTTTTATATACATATAAGGTTCAGAAACTAAGAGCAAAATACATATGTAAGCATGCTCTATTTCTGCAAAATCTACAAGATTCCAAGGTATCTCTTCTCTTCTTTACCATATCCTCAGAAATAGGGTATTGTAAAAAGGTATCCATGTGTTGTTGTGTTTTTATTTGTACTCTTACATTTTCTAAATCTATTCCTTAATAGTTACATCTATATTTACTGTTTTAATAAAACTATGTTTATTTTATTCCTCTACATTGAATACATACATAATATACTTTATATCCAAGAGCTCTATTTCTTTCCTCATCAACAAATTTGGATTCATGGTTGATCCTAATACCTAGCATGTTGTTTCAAGTTTTGAGCCAAATATCATCTACTAGAAGAGTCTTTAAGGCATGGAAATAATGAATATTATTAGTTTTCTTACATTCAAGATTATTTTAAATTTATTTGCTGACTAACAATAAATTTGTTGTTTCCTTTTTGAACAGAATTGGAACTGTTAAAACTGAAACAAAGTTCTAACCACAGACTAGAAACACTCATTTGAAATGACTGCTTTTAGAATTACTCTCAGCAACACTTGATAGATACATCAAGAAATACTAACTGCTGTAGTTTCATTTGACTTGCTGTGTGAAAATATCCTGACATCCAACAAGTTATGAGATAAAAAGGTTATTTTAGCTCACAATTCCATATTATAGTCCTTTATTATGGAGAAGTTACCACAGCAAGCTTGATCTAGCTAGTCACATCCCATGCACAGTACTCTGCTTGGTTTTTTCATTCATGAACGGTTCAAAACTTCCTGCCTAAGGAATTGTGCTGCCCACAGTGAGCCACATCAATTAACATAATTAATATAGTCAACCACAGGCCAATACAATGTAGACAATCTTTCCTCAAGACTCTCTTCTGAGGAGATTCAAGATGTGTCAATCTGGTAATTAATGTTAGCAATTATAAATAGCTCTGGAATTACAGGTAAGTTTAAGAGGCATTACAAAACCAAACAGGAAAATTGTAGTACAGACAGCCTAATTTTACTATTTTAAATTTATTTCTTCCTAAGAACTTTTAAAAATTATCCACTCCTACAGAATGAAATGTTAAAGAAAAATAAAACTTTTAACAAAAGAGTCTCCTGTGTGAGTCACCGCAGAAATGAGAGCTTTTGAGATCATGTCTAGAAATTTTAGGAGCTGCTTAAAATTCTTATTATTAGATAGAACTTATCCTTGTTCCAAACAAAAAGTTAAGGCAAAGTTATAAGTAAGGGAAAAAGAAACCAAGTATGAGTACTGGTGATTTAATAATCAAAGCAAACAACAGGGTAAAATCATGAAGAGTTGAACATGAAAATGGCATGAAGTCATATTTGAATGTAATAGGACCAAATAATAGAATTTCTATCTGCTGTGAAATTAAAAGACAGAACCTTTTTCCATAGACATAGAAATGGATTTGAGTTAGTGGCCTTGCCCTAAGGTATTGGAAACTCACCAATTTCTTGCACAGTAAAGAACAATTGTCTTCTAGTTTAAATTTTTGACTTCATGAAAATTGAAATTTATGAGTATACAATTGTTATACAAACTTACATTTTTAAAATGCATATTTCATAGGATATATGTTGTCTCTCAAAGATACACCTCTAGATAGTCTTTTTCTTCATAAACTATAAAGCAGCTTTTAGTTGCAACAATGCATTCTCAGGATATATTTTTTATTAGGAAAAAGGATTTGGAAAAGGAGAAAAAAATTGTAATGAGAAGGTGAACAATTACTGAGATACATCTTCTTTTGACATACCATGATTTAGATAATTAGAATTCTAAGAATCAAAGATGACTTGTAAAAACAAGTTTTTGAAAAATATTATTGTTCTTTTAGAATCACTGAAGAATACTGATTAAAAAGAAAAAAGTCCTTCTCTCTTCTCCCATGTTAATCAGCATTCTGTCACCATGACAAACTGAGATAGTCTTGTTACAATAAGGGAACTTTATTTTGACTCTGTTCCTTTGGACACTTGGCCTTGCTGCTTTCTATCTGTGGCAGTGCAAGCATTCCAGAAGCATGTAGTGAAGATAACCTATGCTCCTTATGGGGCTTGGAAATTAAAAGAGGGGAGGGAGAGAAAGGAACGGGAGCTGTGGTCCTGGTCCTGGTGTCACTTCAAGAACAGAGTCCCAGGCCGTAGCTTTCTCAACTAGTTTTCACCATCTAAAGGTTCTATCACTTCCTATCTGTGTGCTGGGACCATGACTTTCACACTCAGGCCTTTGGAGGACAATTCAGAACCAAACTCTAACATCTCCTTTATGTACTTTTCCATTTTATTGTAGTACAATATTTACATTTAAAACATTCTGGTAGCATCTTGTTCTGCAGTAGTTGTATAGCACATTTCATTGCCAGTACTATTTATTTTAAAATTATTTATTATTGCTTACTGGGTGTGCATGGTGATGTAAGTATCCCATGCTATGGGGTACACATGGAGGTTAGATCACAAGTTGAGGAAGTAGGTTCTCTTGTTCTAACATGTAACCTTCAGGAATCAAACATAGGTTATGAAACACAGCAGCAAATACTTACACCTACTGAGCCAACTGCCAAGCCCCTTATTTCTTTCTATATTATGGTTTTCCTTTTTCTTCTATAAGGCTCTAGGATGTATGTGTGTTGGTATGAGTATGTGTGTCTTTGTGTGTGGGTGTGTGTTGGGGGGGTGCTCTGTTTGTCCCACAACACAGGTGGTGATCAGAGGACAGCACCAGCTCTCAGTCCTCAGATTCCACCCTTTATTGTTTGCTGCTTCGAGCCCAGGCGAGCAGCCCTGTGTGCTTCCAGGCATTCCCACATTTCCACCTTCCATCTTGCTGTGGAGAGACAGAAGGATGGGCACATGAGCACCATGTTTAGCTCTGTATGAGCTCTGGGTGATCCAACTTAGGCCCTTACTCTTGTGAAGACAGCACTTTACTCTCAGAGTCAACCTCCCAGCGCCGTTTGCTGTCTTGCTCTCCCAATTCTTCGGTTCCAATTTAATAGCCAGGAGACTAGGTTTTGAGCCAAAATGATGTTATTTTTAGATGAAAGAGGTAGACATTACCGAATTTGTGCTTTTCTTCTTTGCCAGTTTCCACTACTGGAAAATTGCTTTGTAGCATGTGCACTTGCACTGTGTGACGTACATGGAAATTACTAAGTAGCATTGCAGATTTAACTAATCAACCCCTATCAGTGAATGAATAATGCAGTTTATAAGGTTTACTTGGGTATAATAAAAACACCCTCTGAAAACTGTGTCCTTAGCACACTAACTGGTGTGTGCTTCCAGTATAAATTTAAAGCATTCCTCCTGCATAACTAAAAAAAGATCGAAAAGTATTATTAGTTTTGTACTACACTATTTCAAATTTACTATTAAGTGATGAATCTTCTGGAAATATAACTTGTATCTCAACAAAGTAAACTCCTGAACGTCCTTGTCAAGCACAGTGTGAATATCTAGAATCTAAAGAGATATTCTTCTTATCCAGATACTCACCAGATTAAGATTTCTGTTTCATTGGTGTTGGTGAGATGTATCAGGTGTATCTTAAGGAGTAAGGAAGCTACAGTGTAATGCAGGAAAAGCAGAGAAGTGTTTTCTATGTCTTTAAAAATGGAACACTATTATTTTAACAATAGAAGTGCTGCTGGAATAACTGGCATATGCTTTATTTTAGAGGTAACTAATAACTTCGTAAAGCAATAAATCTCCAGAACAATGTGTACTCTGGATGCTCTGTAACTGATACCTGATATGCAAACAGGTTAACAAATATTGACTGTTACCTTCTGTCTTTTCTCTAGAAATAACATAGACATTTCAGAGGGAAATAAAAACTACGATTTTTCCTGGAAGTGGGAAAAGGTAAGACATCCCCTTAGGAGGTGTAAATGTTTGGGTTCATATGCTTTGCTTTAGAATAAGAATATTATCACAAGTACAATGTCTGCAGGTTCAGTGACAGCAGAGCTCCCAGGGCAGGCTTGTGTTCAGCAGGCAGTGTCCTCCGAACGAGCTACATTGTTCTGTGTAGATGCTGCTTTGGAATTATATAACATGTGGTTTTGAGGGTATTGTGAAAGGTTCTGTGGTACTTGCTTTGAGATGGTTCAAAAGCTAGAGAAGACAGATTCACACAGAGCACCTAAGCCTTGGCCAAGGGGTCTGGCAGATCTAGAGAACATAATGAGTATATATCTGTGGAGGGGCTGATGGGCATTTACCTCAGTAAATGTTTTAAATGAAGACCAAAGGAATCAGACAGTGGTGGAAAGCAGAGGCAGCTGGATCTTTCTGAGTTTGAGGCCAGCCTAGTCTATACGGAGTGAATTCCAGAACAGCCAAGGGTACACAGAGCAACTCTGTAGCAAAAACAAACAAACAAAACAAAAAAAGTAAGCAAAACAAAAAATACCAAAGAATGATATAAAAATCTTAAGTTTAAAAATGATAGGTATATTCTAGAAAGTACATGTTGTAATTGTGATTCCTGTAATATCGAGTACAGCTCCAGGGATAGACCTGAGTAGGCAGAGAGAAAATGAAGACAAGACAGGCATAGGCATAGAAACCTGGCATCTGGTAGGCTTGTCTCTGTGCTAATGAAAAGGCAGCAGCCTGGAGGCTCATCCTGCTTATTACATACAGCTAGACAAGGAGGCAGGGCTATTTCCTTCAGTTTAAGACAGAGGCAGGGGTGACTGGATCAAAGAGGCAGGTTTAGCTAATCTCAGTAGGATCACACTTTCTGGAGAGGAGCATCTTCCAGGCTATAAACATCCAAGACCCGAGATCTATCTATGGTAGACATTTTCTTTGCCTTTCTGCCACAGGTCTGAGGCTCTGTGGTCTTTGACATTTTCCTGATTGTATTATTCGGGACTTCACTTATGTAGGGCTTTTTTATATTAGAAGCCTGGCAAAAGACTTTAATAGATTTCCTTGTTTTTTAGACAGTTATTGTTAGAAGAAAAAGAAAGGCATGTTTGTAGATAGAGACTGACTCAACATCACCCTCAGGTGACCTTCATTAGGAGGTCGTTTGTTTTTTGCTTTGATACACACTGTCTGAAAGCAACTTGGAGAGAAAAGGGTTTCTGTGGTTTATAGTTCCATGTCCTCACAGAGAGAAACCAGGGTAGGAACTCAGAGTTGGAACTAGGAACAGAAGAAATGGAGGAAGAAACACTACTTACTCCCTAGGGCTCAGCTTGCTTTCTTACACAAGGCAGGCCCATCTGCCTAGAGGTGGGGCTTCTCATGGTGGGCTGGGCCCTTCTCCACCAAGGCACATGGCCATAGGCCTATCTGATAGATGTAATTCTTACATGAAAGCTCTCTCTTCCTACATGACTCAGAGTCTTTACAAGTTGACTATAAAGTCTAATGAGGACAGAACTTCAACTTCCAACAGCTGTTATAAAACCTTGAAATAAAGAGCACTAGGCAAGGTAAGCTATTGAGTCGTGGGCAGCATGATCGGCCCCGACAGCTGTCTTCCCTTAAAATTTAAGGGGCAGGGAGATTGTCTGACTCTTATATTCACATCATGTCATTCTACCTGACCAAAGCCCTACCTGCCAGACATCATGGAGCAAGACACTACGTGGGACCACAAGCTTACCTTGAGCTTCAAGGGGACAGAGAGACCACAGAGCAGAAGACTTTTATATCACCTATCTCAGACAGAGCTTCAGAAGGGTATGACCTGAGAGAGAGAGAGAGAGAGAGAGAGAGAGAGAGAGAGAGAGAGTCTGTGACCCTATAATTATTCTGAACAATATCAGATTCAGTTATATTTATTGTAGTCTATAAAATGATAATAGATTTCTTTAATCTTGTGTAACTTAATTTATTATTTCAATCAAACAGTTAAGATTTATGGTTTTTCCATTCTCCCAGCAATCAGACACTTCTGAGTGAGGAAACCAGCTTCACTACTGCATATCCTCAGACTCTTCCGATTTACATTACACATTAACATACTTATTTAAGGAAATTTGGGGAAAAGGTTGCTGGAAGCAATTATTTTTATAATAAAATCTCTCAAGTGAGAAAAATAAGACTGCATTTCCCCATGGAAGGTTATTAGAAAGCTTTGGCATCCTTCTGCCCAAAGTAATTTATGCCATATTAGACACATACACACTCACACACTTGCAACTGAGATTCCCATCAAGATTAGCTTTGCAGTTAAAAGCTTAGGCTACTAGATTTAAATGACTAATAAAGTACTAAAAATGTTTAACAGTACATTCACTATAAAATAACCATGACTGGCTAATGTCCACTATATATGTATTATGTATCTGTCCAAACCACTATAAGGTCTACTGTGTGGGAAGATTTTTTTTATGAGCCTGAGCTACATTGGGGATTTAAAGAGTCCCTTATGATTTTGGCATCCACATTTTAGAATATAAACTAAATGTTACAAGCGAGTAAATAATTACACAGCATACTAAAGCTATTGTGCAAAAAAAAAAAATAGTACACAGGATAAGAGATAGAGAAAGCAGAGAGAAGGGCTTGCAATTTTACATGGCTTGATCAGAAACCACTTAACGGGTGACATTTTATGAAAGAGCTAAGGAGTGGGTGGAATTGTTTAAGCAGGCTTTGGAAGAAAGACTTTCAACACATAAACAGACAACATCCAAGCTAAGACCCCAAATTAGTGTACCTGGTCTAAAGGGAAAAGGATAGCGTTATCTATGCGGCTATCAAGGGATGCTATGAGTACAGTCAAGGAGGACTCAAATGTATTGGAAAGACACTGACCTGTAATTTAGTACAATGTGCAACCATTTGGAAAGTTTTAATGGAAGAAATAGCATGGGACATTTTTATTCTTAAAAGATCATTTGTTCTTTTGCAAAAAAAATGACAATAGACTCAATGTGAATAATCCAAAGTAAAAATCAGAGTTCTCTTTAGGTGGCTCCTCTTTAGGTGATCCAAATTGAGAATGACGCTTAAAGGTAGCATGGAATATTGAGAAATATATTCTAAAGTATTTTGGAAGTCTTAGAGAACTACACAAAAGATCAGTCTTAAGACTAGATACAGTGAGAAGTCATGTCTTCCTTGAACAAATAAAACACTATTGTCAACTGAGTCCAGAAATGGTTTGACGGTAGGAAAGTTTACAAAGCAGAGAGGTTGTTGTAATACTGCGGCACCTGAGGAGACATACTGAGTAGCTACAGATCTGAACTTGAGAAAATAGATTTGAGTAAGACAGAAATCCATGGCAGTGAAATTACCACTGGAAAGTGGTTCAAGTTTAGTACTCAAAACCAC
The DNA here is from genome assembly GCA_004025045.1 of Sigmodon hispidus. Lineage (NCBI taxonomy): Eukaryota > Metazoa > Chordata > Mammalia > Rodentia > Cricetidae > Sigmodon > Sigmodon hispidus. The sequence continues at coordinate 11,638 of PVIH01029986.1, forward strand.
ACAATGAATATATTCACAGTGAAGTTTTCAAATAGTTCACTATTTATTGGAAGGCTATAGAACATAGTTTATACATAGTCCATACATTTTATCTGTCTGTTTGTACTTAAGAAAAAGTCCTTGATAAAGTAAATCTTTTAGCTTTATGGCCCTATCATTGAGAAGTCATATTAACAACATGTAACTTAGCCAAGATCAAAAGAATACACCGTGGGCGCCCTCTGCTGTTCCAAGATAGAATTAGACTTGATATATGTTGATATGTTTGGAGTTTTTTGTTTTTGTTCTTTTTCTAGGCAAGAAGATCTAAGAGTGGAGGGTATGCCTGGGAAGACTGAGAAAGGAATGTGATCTAGTTATATGAAGTAAATGTAAAAAGCAAACAAACAAGAAAGAAAAATAGGAAATACTCATGAGCCCTAGATGTTATAAGACATTTAAAGATGTTATAAGACAATGTAAATCAAATATGAATTTGATCTGTAGAAAGTATTAAGTATACAAGATCATTTATTTCTTCTGTTTTAAGGTTTAAATTATATTAAAACAGTTGGAAAAACACAGGTAGAAAAAACTTTGAGAATTTAGCAGCAATCATATCATTTACAATTAAAAAGGATCACAGTTGCTTAGTTATCAACAAAGTCATTCGTCATCCATACAAGGAGCAAATCAAGATAGAACAGCTCTACATACAAACATATTTTTTTCCAAAGACTGTAAACATTTTTTAAAATTAATTTTTGGTATCTAATAACTAGCAGGTAAAGTGGCTAGCTAGCTGATAAGATAGTTAACTCATAAATGATAATGACTTTATCTACAATCTTTAACAAGAAAACTTAAATTAATAAAAATGGATGGATTTGGAGAATATCCTCCTGAGCGAAGTCTCACAAACTCAGAGAGATAAGCAGGGGATGTACTCACTCACTAGTGGTCTCTAAACAAACAAACAAGAAAAAAAGCCACACATGCCCAATCAGCAAACCACAACCACCGAACAGCTTGGGATCAGAAACACCCTGGACTGACCCTTCAAACCCCAGTCCAACTATAGGAACACCTGACTCACTCTTGAGGGAGGGGGGAAAGAACTGGATTTGGCCAGAAGTGGAGACTGATCTAAGCATTATTGGGTCAGTGGGACCATAGGACTGTCTGCTCCCTG
>PVIH01029987.1:0-12808 GCA_004025045.1 Sigmodon hispidus
TCATTTTATGCCTCTTCTCCACTTTCCTCTTTCCTTTCTTTCTCCTCTTCCCCTTCATGTCCGCTTCTACCTCTTACCCAAATACTTTATTAAGGATATTGCAAAGAAGCTGTGAGTTCTGCCTGTATCCGTGACTCTATTAAGGTGAAGGCTACCCTATTATGGATGACCATCTGCATTATTCAGTTTATTGATCTGAAGCCTACTTGTACCTAAAACTATATCCACAGAAACATCTGGTATTTGACCTAACATGAGCCAGCTAATGTGATATATGAAGCTCACCAGCACACATCTACCCCTTGTCAAGTTGATCCCCGGATGTGTCTCCTTAATCCTTGCTTAATTTCCAAATCAAGGACATCATATAGTCTCATGTCCACCTAACAGCTAGTGCTCATCTTCATCTTGTCAGAACCTAGAATCACCTAGGAGAAGGGCCTCTATTCATGTCTGTAGGAGAGACCTTGATGACTGGACACAGGTAGGACCATTCTCTGCAGGGGATGCTGGACTGTGTACAATGAAGAAAGGGAGCTAAGCAGCAGCTTGTGCATATGCCCAGTCTCCTGACTGTGATGATATGACCAGCTGTTTCAAGTACCTTGAGCTGTCTGTCAAAAACAAATCCTTTTCTCCCTAAGTTGCTTTTGTCAGAGTGTTTTATCAGAGCTACAGGAATAGAAAACAAGTTAGTATGTCCACCAGAAACCCATGAACTTTTTGTCCTAGAAAAGGATGCAATGTCCTTCTGTGAAGTCTACCCTTTTGCTTCATATTTGATAGCATCAACAGTATCAAAGGAAGTTAAAAAGACTTAAATACTGTAATACATAATCTGTAAACTTTTAAAATACATTTGATTTTAAGTACACGCATATGCATATGCACATTTGTGTGGATTCCTAAGAGTCTGAAAATGCTGTCAGAATCCCAGGAGCTGGAATTTTAGGCAGTTATTGACACCTGATGTGGGTACTGGGAAACAAATTTGGGTTGTCTGGAAGAACAGCAAGCAGTCTTAACCAGTGAAGTATCTCCCCAAAGCTTACTTCTTAATTTTAGTGTGTCTCTGTTTGTATGTGTGGGTGTTCATATGAACTGCACAGTACCTGTGTGGAGGTTAGAGAAGAACCTTGAGGATTTGCCTTAAGCATCTTTTGTGTTTTCTGTTTGAGACAAGATCTCTCACTGGCCTGGAACTTTGCCACATAGATTAGGAACTTCCAGGAATCCACCTGCTTCTGCCTTCTTTCTTGATATAGTTGAAATTACAGGGACATGTCATTATATGAATCTTTCTCTCTCTTTCCCCCTCACTTCCCTCACCATTCCCCTTCTCTTTTTTTCATTCTTCTCTTTATTTTCTTTCTCTTTCACCTCTTTTTCTCCCTTCTCTCCCTCCCTCCCTTTCTTGTTTTTCCCCATGGGCTCTGGGGATTCAAACTCAGGTCCTCAACTATTGTGAGGCAAGTGTTTACTGGCTGAACCATCTCTCACTCCTTCCTCCATTTGGGCCCAGGATGGCCTTAGACTATGTAGGTAAAGATGACTATGAACTCTGGTTCTCCTGCCTCCATCTATCCTGAACTACACCATGACACCAGCCTTATCTCTTCTTAGGTTTCTAGCCAGCCAGATTGCACACCCTAGTGTCCCCTTTTAACTATATTTCCTGTGTTTCAAAAGGTCACTTTTAAAGATCATTAGAGTGGAGGCTCCAAGATAAATTGGAGGAAGGCATGCATCCTATATACCAGAAGAAAAAGAGCAAGCATGGCTCATGGCAGATTGAAAGGACATCCAAAGAGGAGTAGAAAGATGGGCAGAACTTGGTTTGCATGTTATAAAATATCACCAGAAAGTTTTGAGCAGGGAGCAGTGTGTTCTGATGTGGTGTGGTGATTCATTGTATATTTAATAAAATTTGTTGGGAATTATCAGAGGATAGAGCTATTTCTCCAGCCTTTTTGTTTAGACAAGGTTTTTCTGTGCAACAGTCCTTTGTAGACCAGGCAGGCCTCGAACTCACAGAGATTCTTCTGCCTCTGCCTCCCAAATGCTAGGACTAAATACATGTGCCACCACTGCCTGGCTATTAGGCTTTGAATTTACAGAGATCCAAATGGATTGGATCTCTGTCTCCCTAGTGATGGGAATAAAGGAGTGGGACACCACTCCCTGACTTTCATGGCTTGGCTGTGGGTGATTCTGTCCACTGATATTCCAGACAAATTTTATTAAATATACAATATGACACCACATTTTGATTTAGGATTTCTAAGACCTTTGTAATGGTTCTCCCTGGAGTAATCAGAGTCCTAAGAAAAGGTTCAAGGGCTGAGAAAGTGACTCAGTGGGTAAGAGTGCTTACTCTGTAATCATTACAGACTGCCATTTGAATCTCCAGTACCTGTGTAACAGCTGTGTATGGCTGTGAGAGCCTGTAACCCCAGTAATGGGTGGCAGGAGATAGATCCTGGGAGCTACTGGTTAGCCAACTAGGCAGAAATGACAAACTTCAAATTCAGCAAGAGACCACATTTCAAAGGAAGAAGATGAAGAGTAGAATAGCATACCCAATGTTGTCTTCTAAGTGTGTGCATCCCCACACCTGCACATTCATACGTATCACAAGACACACATTCTTGAAGGTCCCTATAGGACAAGCAACTGGGCTGAGATCAGAAGGCTGGAGAGGGAGGATGGATTCTGGGGCCGTTAGAAAGAAAGGACTTGAGGACTTGTGAGAGGGACAGACAGATACCAGCTCACTGGAAGATGGGGAAAATAGGTCTACAACAGAGAAATGACAGATTTTGTTGTCATCACAAGGATTTGGAAGGCAGAGACCCCATGCCTTGACTTAATTTTCCTTAGATCACTGTATGTGATGAATGTATGTTTGTGAATGACTTTAACCAGAAACTGAAAAAATTGGGCACTCTGGGATTGAGAGCACCTGGACTCTAGGGTGGATGTGGGCAGCTGTGAAGGTCTTCAGGGCTCTGGATAAACAGGGTTAGGGTCTGGTGCTGGGTGGGACCTAAGGATTTACACAAGGGTATGTGTGAGAGAGTCCTAATAACATTCATGTAGTGAGACATTCATCAATGGGAGTATGTAAACCAAATGCTTCTTGTCTGGAGGGTTATAGATGAATATTCTGACCTGGGGTATTAGAGTCTGGGGAAGTCTCAGCTTGATTTAAAGTAGGGTCTGTAGGTATCCTGGTAGGCTGAAAGAAGGTGGGTTTTTTGAGTACTCCCCGCTTCCTGTGGCATCTGAGACAGACTGTTTTCTTTTTATTGTTTGATAATTTCAGATACATTCATAGTTTTGATGCAATCCATGCCCTTTCCACTCCCTCCACGATTCTTCCTATACCCCAGCACTTTCCTCTCCTAACTTTAGTGCTGTTTTTCACTCTTCCTCTGTGTTCTCCCTCTCCCCTTACAGAGCCCCCCTTTCTCACTATCCACCCCCTTCTCATTGGGAAGAACTTTCTTCTGATGTCACTGCTCTTGCCTTTGCTCTGCTGTGTAAAAGCAGCGACTCTCAACCCATGGGTTGCAACCCTCCTGTGGGCCAAATTGAAGAAGCACAGAAGCACCTCCATTTTTGAGGAAACGTTCCTTAATCTCAGTTTTGAGTCAGGCCTGAGGTCTTCAGAGGAACACAGTACAAACAGAAGAGGTATCCTAGAGGCTGATAGCAGTTCATTAACCATGGAATGTTCCGGGACTGAAGATAACCTGGAATGATCCAACCCAGGAGGCAGTTGAAAGAAAAGGGTTTGGCAAACAACCAGCTAAGACAACGCAGGAAATCTAAAAATCCCCCAAAAGACAAGCTAATTAGAATTGTATCCATACTAAGACCCCTAATTGATGTATATATAATCTTGTGATTTTTACCTTAAAAAACCCAGCTTGCAAAGGGACGGGTACCTCCTCTGGCCACTGCCAGGCCTGTGTGCCAGATAGAGGTTCTTGTTGCAACTCACATTTTTCTTTTTTTTTTCTTTTTTTCTGATTCTTTTTTTCTTTTTCTTTTTCTCTCCTTTTTTATTTAAAAGTTTTTTTTCCATACATACCACTGTTCCCCCTCCCTTCCCTCCTCCCAGTTCCTCCCAGTCAGTCCTCCCTCAGCCTTCCTCCATCCCCTAGAAGGGCAAGGAGTCCCAAGGTGGATCACTTCGCAACTCACATTTCTCAATAAACCTTGCTTTTGCATTTTGGAGAGTTTGTGTCTCTGGTGGCCTATCTGGGGGTCTCAAGACCAGGGCACAACAGAATGACCCTTTCAGAATGGTTGCCTGATACCATTGGAAAACACAGATATTTACATTCATGGCAGTAGCAAAATTTCAGTTATGAAGTAGCAATAAAAACAATCTTTGCAGTTGGGGGTCACCACAACATGAGGAACTGTGTTACAACATAAGGAACTGTATCAAAGGGTAGCAGGTTTAAGGTGGAGAACCACTGTGTTAAAGTCAAAGAAAGCTACCTTGGTCTTTTGAACTTGAAGGTGCTGCCACCTGGTGGGAAGAACAAAACTTGCCTGCTTTCTGCCTGGTAACTTGGTTGATTTAGGGTCAACTTCAAAGCCTAGATGGGAATGTAGAGATTAGCCTGGTCCTACCATCCTCCCCCCTTCCCTCCCTCCGTCCCTTCCTCTCTCCCTCCTCTCCTCCTTCCCTTCTTTCCCTTTCTTCTTAAAAATTGTTTTCGTTATAAGATAGCATACATGTTTTAGCTTATTATATTTTATTTCATTGTTTTGTTGTTTCCTCCTAAATACATTTTTGAAAGTTTAATTTTCTTTCTCTTTTTAATTCCTTCCTTCCTTCCTTAATTTTATTTAACATTTTCCCCACACCCACTACTTATCCATCTCCCACCCCTTCTGCCAATCCCCCCTCCACGTCCTTCCACCTCTTCACTCCCCAGAGAAGGCAAGGAATCCCAAGATGAGTCAATTTGATCTGGCATATCCAGCTGAGGTAGGACAGAGCCCCTCCCCCAAGTATCAAGGGCTTCGAGAAGCCAGTTCATGGTTTGGAGGATAGACTCTGGTCGGATTGCAAGAGGCTCCAGAAACTGCCCCTGCCTTTCTACTGTCATCCGAATTCAGAGGGTGCAAATCCGTTCTATGAAGGTTTCTCAGCTGTTATTTCAGAGTCTGTGAGCTCCCAACAGCAAGGGACAGCCTACTCATGGTTCTCCTAATCATGATCCCAATCCCTGTGCTTATGCATTCTCTGCTCCCTCTCTTCAACTGGACCAGTAGTAGCTCAGCCCTGTGTTTAGCTATGGATCTCGGCATCTGCCTTCATCAGCTGTTGGATGAAGGTTTTATAGTGGCAATTAGGATAGTCATTCATATAATAGGGAAAGGCCAGTTTAGGTACTTTCTTCTCTATTGTTTGGAGTTCTAGCTGGACTCACTCCTCTTGTGGGTTCTTGGGTGTTCCCTGCCATCAGGTTTCTCTCTAACCCCACAATGGCTCCGTGTATCAGGATATCCACTTCTTCGCTCTCCCTCTCTGTTGCCCCCCCACCCCATACTCTCTTGTTCTCTTCTTACCTCCCCTTGCTTCTCTGCCTCCCCCCCCCCATGATGGCAATTTTCTCAGAACTCTATTTCCTCTTCCCAGGGGAATCTATGGATGCCTCTCTTAATTTCCCGGTTACCTAACCTGTAATTTTCTAATGGGAGACAGAAAGGGAATGGATTTGGATGGGAGTGAAGGTGGGGAGGAACTGTGAAGAGTAAAGGGAAGAGAAGCATAATCAGGATATACTGTGTGAGGAAAAAAATCTACTTTTAATAAAAGGGGGAAAAGAAGCATTTTAGGACATTTTTGCACTTAGTATTGGTTGATTTCCCTGCCCCACCTGACTCTCTCCTTACCTCTTTGTAGCCTTTTATTCAGCCATAAAAATAAAATTATGAAATTTCTAGGAAAATGGGTAAAACTGGAAAATCTATTAAGCGAGGTAACCCAGACTCATAAAGACAAATATTTAGTGTTTTTTTTTCTTGTGCAGCCCTGTTTTCTGATGGCAGATTTGTAGGTCATATCAGAGCACTCCACAAATATGGTTGGGAGCATTGGCTGCTCTTTCAGAGGGCCTGAATTCAATTCCTAGAACCTGAATGGTGACTCACGATGCCCTGTAATCACAGTTCCATGAGACCTAACACACTCACACAGGCATATATTAAGGCAAAATACTAAAGTGCATAAAAAAGTTATGCTAGCAGAGTGAGAGAGCAGAAAAGACGTGTGTGTATGTGTGTGATATGTGTGTGTGTGTGTGTGTGAGAGAGAGATGTGTGTGAATGTAATGTGTGTGTTGTGTTTGATGTACGTGAGTTCCAGAGTACCTTGGACAATATAAAAGCAGCTAGGGAGGTTGTTCAATGGTAAAAATACTTGCTGTTTAAATGTAGAAACCTGAGTTAAACTCTCAGCATTTCTGGATGTGGTGCATTTACCTTTAATCCCAGCATTCAGAAGGCTGGAGCAGGTAGATCTCTAAATTCAAGGTCAGCCTGGGCTATAGAGTGAGTTCTAGGACAGCCAGGGCTATACAAAAAAACCTTGTCTAAAAAAACCCAAACAAAAACATTCCCAGGATTCATGTAAAAAGCTTTCTAACCACAGTGTTGGAAATGTGAATGGGGAGACAGGAAAGATCGATAAGACTGCCAATCTGTTGTCTGCCAATTGTGCCGGCTGCCAATCTGGCTCTGGGTTCAGTGAAACCCTGCCCCCAAGGAACAAAGCAGAGAGTGATAGAGCAGGACATTCAATATCCTCCCCTAGTTCCTGCATATACATATGCATGTACATCATACATACATATGCACAAGACAGAAGCTGTTAGGGATGTAGGCAGAGACACAGACACGTGTAAATAGCTATACAGGGGCCCATAACAGAATGAGACTTCTGTCTGAAGGTTATGAAGGCCTGAGAAAGACTTGAATAAGCTCCAGAGAAATTTATTGTAAGAACAAACTGGGCACCCATGTCCCCCATTTCTGGCTGGGGTCCTGATGTCCCTCAGTCTCTACTGAAGGTCTTGATGAGAAGGTCATACCTGCAGAGAAGACTCCAGGTGCTTGAGGGGAAGAACTGGGTTTCTACTCCAGGTTCAGCAAGAACACAGCTGGGCTGGAGAGGCCTCAAGTTCCTAGGGCAGAGGAAGTCCCTGAGGCTATATTGAAGTCATAGGCTGAGGTCAATCTAGAGAGATGGTATCAGCTCTGAATGAATAAAAGGAAATGGGGCTGGAACAACTGGCCCTTAGGGGCACTGTAGGGGCAGATGGATGGAGTTACTGTCCAGGTGTTTCTCACCTGGAACTTCTGCCTGAGGATCATAGTTTAGTAGCTCTTGAGAACCTTGTTATCCATTGCTATCTGATAATAGGCACCTGAGAATCGGTCCTGGTCTTGTGGCTAGTTCCACAAAAACATGTAGAAGTACCAGATAAGGGTGTTCTGGTAGTTCACATGGGGAAGACCCTAAGTGAGTATCTTTGGAGAGGGGTTATGGGGAAGGAGCTGGGAAATTATAACGAAGAAGAAGAAGAAGAAGAAGAAGAAGAAGAAGAAGAAGAAGAAGAAGAAGAAGAAGAAGAAGAAAAAGGTATTAATAGGCTTAGCAAAGGATGCCTCTGAAGTGAATATACATTATGACCCAAATCTGGGAGTTCAGAGTGGGTGGGTAGGAATTGAGTTGGAAAACATTCTTGTAAGGTAGCCATGTGGGAGTGTTTCTGGTGGAAATGATTTCAGCTTTGAGCAGTAGGGACCATCCTAAAGTTTAGGGTTCTGGTGTTCTCTTTGGGGGGTATTGTTGGAGATGAGTTGTGAGAGATGTTTAGAGAATTGTGAGGGCAAGGTCTAGAAAGATATTCCATGATGGGAAGGGGATAGTCTCAGGGGTGGGTTTTAAATGCCAGGGGGATCCTTTAATAGGTAATTTAAGAAAGACCTTGAAGGTAGTGGATAGAGATTTAGTATTCATGTATGGAATCTGGAGAGAACAAAGTGGTCTGGTTAGCTAAGAGTGAGTGGCCCACATTTCCAACAGCATTTCTACCTTCTAGTGCTGATAGATTAGTGAAGCTTTCATCTCTCATTAAAGAATATTTGCGTTGCAGTGAATGGCAAGCAATATAGAGACTCTGCAGATGGACAAAGTGCAGAGACTAAGTAAATGTGGCGTTCTCAGCCCTGGGTAAAACATCTATACCACAGTTCCTTATATGACTCAAGAAACTTTTCAGAAGACGGGGGCAGAGAATTATTAAAAGCCAGAGGTTGGGGAGAACTGTCAGAAAATAGTGCCTTCATGACATGCCAGGCGCTTGCATTTATGAATTTAGCAGCTGTGGTTGTCTGCACAAGACCTCTGCAATCATTCCAGTATAGAAAAAAGAGAGGGCTCATGTAACTCCACCCCTAAGCTGAGGTGCTTTGGATAGGGAGAAAGAGTTTTCTTCAGGGAAGTGTTTCCTGTTAGAATGCCTACATGATAGTGCATGGCCTTACATTGACTGAATGGACTCAGTGGGCTATTGAAAGAAGTCATGAAGAATGAGGTTATGGTGGAAGGGCCCTAGGAGGCACTGGAAATGGGGAGGAGGTGGACAAAATGAAGACACACTGTATACATGTACAAAATTCTCAAAGGAAAAAGAAATCATGGCTGGATTAAGGAAAAAGAAAGAATGGGTGGACTATACTGGGTATGTTTGAAAGGATAACAAACAAGAGTGAAGTCATGCAGGGTGAGTAGAGCTGGAGTATTCTTGAAAGAATTCTGAGGTGTGGCATGTAGAACATTTGTAAAGACTTTTTTGGGAATGATTTTGAGGGGCTGAGGAAATACATCACGGGGATGACCTAAGGTTGCTTAAGAGTCCATGGAAATTTGGATAGGGCTCTCCCCTCTCTGCGTGTTTATGAGGTTATCTTGGGAATCTTTAGATGTGATTATATGCTTTCCACAACCTGAAGATACCATGGATGAATGTATAGGCTACAGATCCAAAATATGGTGTTGCTTTAGAGTTTCTTATGAGAGAAGTATATTTAAGGGATTAGAATTTGGGTATCTCAGGGGGATGGTCATGAATACTTTAGGGTAGTTTCTAGTCAGAAATGTTTTGAGATGATACCAGGGGCATGAGAGGTAGGAGATGGTAGAGTGTGGGGTTGAAGAATAAGTAGGAGGTTATAGGCCAGTGGCTTAATGAGAACACGAGTCATCTGGGTGGGCCTTAGAGCTGGAAGACGACAGTACTAAGTTTGCTTGGCAAGAAAGTTTACTTTTAGCCCTTCCCACCTTGTCCCCTGTTAGTAGCATTTTCGGTATACGACCTGAGGTCCCCTTTCTTCATATTGTTCTCGCAGGACCCAGCAGGACTGGAAAGCATGCAACGAGGCCAGAATGGAACCTCCAATCCACACAGAAAGGTTCCTGTTGGGCTGTGCCATCACCACCACGTGGTCCTCAGGTGGCAGAGAGCGCAGTAGCTCTGCCCTGAAGCGACCCTCCAGGCCAGTGAAGAGTGAGGAGCCTCCACACAGGAGCACATTCTGAGCTACGTGGGCCCTTAGCTCCTGAGGCACCTTAATGAGGCTCTGTTCAGCCATGGCTGGGAGGCCCATGGGCGACAGTCCTGGTATCTCTGGAGGATGAAATAGGAGCTCTGGGCACTGGAATAACTCTTTCCCCAGAGTGACAGTCCGTCCATCCGGTAGCTTTAGGGTCTGCTTGCACTCCTGATCCAGACGAGCCTGCTCCTTTTGGAAATCTGAGGCCAAATAACAGTAATGATGTTTGATGTTCTCCACCATGTCCAGGTCCTCCTGTCGCAATGAGAAGCCAGAACCCAGCAGCATCTCTGCTAGGAAGGCAGTAAGATGGTTGCCGGCCAGGTCCAAGCGTTGGATGGCATGGGGTAGGTTGTAGCCCTGAACAACTGGCACTGTGTAGCTGACTCCATGGCCAGTATCCACAACAAGTCCATTAACACGTCCATGGGCATAGACTGACAATACAGATTGAGATGCCACATATATGGCCGGGGAGTGCAGAGACTCAAAGGCCACTTCTACTAGCTTTTCACGGTTGGTGACAGGGCTGAAGGGTGGATCTGAAAACAGTAGAGGGTGGTCCCTGGTGGCCACTCGGAGATCATGTTCCAGGATGTGTCGCCAGATTAGTTCAGCCGCTTCCCAGTCCACCACAATACCGTTGCGAATAGGTTTCACTAACCTCAGCTCTGGGCGGGAGCGGGCTGCCTCCCCAATAAAAGTTTCCAGCTCCGACCGGCCTTTGGTAGCTTGTTTCTTGGGCTGGCAACCTAGGATGGTGGCCACGGTGTAGGTGGGTTGGGAATGTCCTGCAAAACCCACCTTACAGGTGCCTGTGCCCATGTCAATAACCACAGCACCTGTTTTTGGTGGGAGCCTGTCACCAACAATATTGAGGGAATCTTGCTGTAGACTCTTGTTCACTAGCAATGCACTGGAACTCAGGGCAAGAGGCCCAGGAGTCTCTGGGGAGGACTGGGGCTTTGGGTGTCCATTGACATCCATGGATGCAGGTGGCCTGATGAAGGTGCTTGACAAGGTGGACTTCTTCTCTCTGGGGTGCCAGTAGAAAAGGCTGATCAAGGTCTAGTGTGGCCAGAAAAAGAGAGAGTGGATAGAATGGTGATGGTCTGTGACATCACTATGCCTGCTCTTGCTTCATAATGCAGGGATATAGTGGGTTGAGATGGGTGGGGGAAGGCAGGGGGAACCCCTAGTATGAACTTCACCTGTTCATACAAAAGAGAAATGTCTCTTTACCAGAGATAGAATGAGAAGAGATTCTACTTAAGTCTAGCTTGGTCAAACAGTGAGTTTAACTGGCCTTACTTATAGGAGTGTGGGTGAAGAGTTATTTACAGACACATGGGTAAAGGCTATACCTAAAAGATAAAAATATTTCAAGCTGGCAAAGCTTTATGCAGAAATTTGCTATACTCAAGAATGCCTGCTCCTACAGATGGCTTCTATTTGCAACCCAGATCACAGTGGTCAAGGTTACCTGAAAACACATATGGTCATTATCTGAAATTGCAGAGGCAGAACCAAGAGCAATAGATTTACTACTGGATTTAATCTTGATAGGCTCTTCCCATGCAAACCCTACAAAATCTCAAGCCCTTGTACCACAGTGCACAACCTCTATTCCTGTACAGAGGTTGTTCTAATTCTATTATTCTTCATTGTTCTAATTAAAGGGCAGTCTGCTCCTATTGATGTGGGAGTTTTGGCCATCCCATCCCAGTACAATATAACAATACCACTGAAGAAAAACATCTCCTTTGGCAATTGTTAACTGCATACCCTTGGAAAGGGGTATGGCTTCCTGAACCCCTACCCATAGCAATAGCTTGCTGTCTTGTGTGTATGTGTGTGTGTGTGTGTGTGTGTGTGTGTGTGTGTTAGGATCTACTGAGCCCTCTCTTTTAGTAACCAGTAACTGTCTATAAATTCTTGGAGAAGAGTATGGTGGCCTTGTGAGCCTCATTTCTGTAATGGACAATCAATAGGCTCAATTTCATGAAAGTTGCTCGTGTAAAATCACAGCTGCAAGGCCATGTCTTGACAGAGGGCACATTCCTTAAGGGCTCCAGAACCTTAATTAATTTTTTTATTATTATGAAAAAACTCATTTTTTTTAAATCCAGGTATCCCCTTGTTAAGGCTCCCTTCCCCCTCCCACGCATCCCAGTGTCTCTCTCTTCTCTTCATCACTTTATCTCCTTCCCAGCAAGGGCAGGAGGTCCCCAGGTCCCAAGGTGGCTAGTTCAACATCCATTCCAGGCAGATCCACTTTCCTCACCCCAACATCAAGACTAGGTCAGGTGTTCCTCTGGAGGGAATAAGCTTCAAGGTGCTGGTCCAAGGTGTTTCAGATCACAAGTGGTTGTGGTTTGCAGCTTGGGAATGCTTTGCCTTTTATTTAAAGTCCACTAATGAGTGAGTGAATCCCCTGCTTATCTTTCTGGGTTTGTGATACCTTGCTCAGGTGTTCAAAGATTTTTGGGTTTATGCCAAGATCTTCAATTTGATTCCATTGATCCACAAGTCTGTTTTTATGCCAGTACCAGGCTGTTTTCATTACTGTAGCTCTATAGCATAAATTAAAGTTGGGGATGATGATGTCTCCTGAGGTTCTTTTTTTGAGCAAAATTGTTTTGTCAATCCTGGCTTTCCTGTTATTCCAAATGAAATTGAGCATTGTTCTTTCAAGGTCCAAAAAATATTGTGTTGGGATTTTGATGGGCAATGCATTGAATCTGTAGACTGCTTTTGGTAGAATTGCCACTTTTACTATGTTGATCCTACCTATCCAGGAACATGGGAATCTTTCCATTTTCTGATATCCTCTTCAATTTCTTTCTTCAGTGATTTAAAATTTTTGTCAAATAGGTCTGTTACTTCTTTGGTTATAGTTACTCCAAGGTATTTAATACTATTTGCAGCTAATATGAAGGGTAATGTGTCCCTTATTTCTTTTTCAGCTCTTCTATCTTTAGCGTATAGAAGGGCTACTGATTTATTTGAATTTATCTTGTATCCTGCTACATTGCTGAAGGTGTTTATCAGCTGTAGCAGTTCTTTGGAAGAATTTTGTGGGTCACTTATGTATACAATCATATCATCTGCAAATAGAGATAGCTTCACTTCTTCTTTTCCAATTTGTATGCCCTTAATCTCTTTT